>WUAW01037840.1:486-15796 GCA_017165845.1 Thaumetopoea pityocampa | reverse complement strand
TACTATCTCGGAAGGAGTAGGAAGAGACAGTAGTAGCTCGGCAGGCCGGGGTCGCTTACCCGTATACTTAATTTCCGTCTATTTGCGGGACAGGGTAAAAGTCTAAGTATTCCGTGACCTGTTGTGCGTATTAATTATTTAATAATTAATTATCACGCGCTTCGAACAGTGAAGGAAAATATTGTGAGGGAACCTACATTCTTGAGGTGTATTTGTATCTCCGCCCTCAAGTTATCATTCCCGCATGGTAGGGCTATTTACACGCCTTACCAAGTGGAAATACATAGCTTGGTTTTTGAAAATTTAGTTACAATGGAGTATTTGACAGATGAGTACCATGCGTTCTATAAGAAAAACCGTCAAAAGAATGGCAATTGATGCACTATTGTGTGGCGTTTATTTCGCTCCAAGTACATAACATAATCAGTGTCCCAGTAAAAGTGTGATCAGATAGTAGAAGAGAAGCCTCTGGGATACCCCAAGTTAAGATGCACAGAGGAATCATTTAGCTAAGTTGGCACTTCATCTCGAAAGAGGTCAGCTGAGCTTGCGATGTCAAGACTATCTTTGTGGAGTATTTTGGTCAGATTTGAAACTGGACCCATGTATTGAGGAATTGAGGCCACTTGATCTTTATCTACACCACGTTCTTATCGAAATAATGTTGGAGCGCTTTCAAAATTGGAATAAATAAATATAATAAATAAATCTTCGTGCAATGTGCCAGAGAGTTTTCACAAATTTATGGTCCAAATTAAAATACTAATGTCATTTTGAAATGTTTGACTAATGTTATTTTGAAATGTTTGACTAATGTCATTTTGAAATGTTTGACTAATGTTATTTTGAAATGTTTGACTAATGTCATTTTCAAATGTTTGACTAATGTTATTTTGAAATGTTTGACTAATGTCATTTTGAAATGTTTGACTAATGTTATTTTGAAAAAATAAGTTCGCAAGTGTCTGTTTGAACTTAACAATATATTTGTTATGCTGGTTTTTGTTTTATATTTTGAATTTTTTTATACATTCAACTTAAGGGTCCGTCCTGTATTACAGCGATTCAAATGTAGAGTACGATGACGACTGAGTTACTTATATCTCGTAACAATATTTAACCGGAATACGAAAACGCTTAAGGCAGTATTATTTTGCTTTAACGGAAACGTGATAATATCTATACCTCTGAACTTGTTTACTAAAGCTCTTCTACGAGTAAGTAGGTAATAATACTATTTAGATCACATTTAATAGTAAAAGTTATTTTATTTCAATTTTCTTTTTGTTTCATAGAAGAAATACAGGTTCATAGAGGAAAAAACATTATAACATTCTTCAAATATATTTGTACCGGCAATTGTGCTAAAAACAGAATCGAATAATGCCTATCTTTTATGAGAAAATTACAAAATAGTAAAAGCCCGTTACAAAAACAGCAATTTATGCTTCTTGACTGAGAAGCACTGTTAGCTGCAGATAGCATCTTATATATGGAGTTGCAGCCCAACTTTTTAAATACTCGTGTACTACTTTATCCTATTTATCAATTCTCTATAGTTTCGGGATTAAAAAATTAAATTAAAAAATTAGAGTTGCGCATGAATAAATAGTAATAAGCATCATCGTTTTGGGTTTCAAAGAATATTTAATTGTAATCGGCTACGCATTCCTATAATTTGTGAGCTCCAAAATAAATAAAACTCCGTGATAAAACTATGCATGAAAATTAAATTACAAATTCCTCCACTTAGAGAAAAAGTCTATATCCATTATTGAATTTCAAAAGGCTAAAAGATATTATAAAATACTAATTATAATACTTACCTAGAATCTGCGCTGTGTGTATCGAGATTTAACGTAAGAAGCTCTAAATTTTCGTCATCGGAGACTCTTATCCATGACACCTGCACCAATATTAAATACAAAGTTATATTTGAAATCAAACAGGTCAACCTTACCTAGATACAGTGAGGAATTCTAAGTTACATAAATGATATAAGTTAATCTGACCGTGGTAATATATCGTAATTATCTAAATAATTGTTACTAGCCGGACACTGTGTAGCAAGCTATTGGTAGTAATTCTGAGGTAACAGAACTAGCTTTTAGTCTCTCCCTATCTTTTACTAATGTCAAATACTAAAACGAAATAGCTACAATTTTGTGCTGTCAGTTTCTTTTAGACACGTAAAAATTAAAAGATTTAGACGCGATCTCGGAACATACGGACTAAATATACGCAAAAATGCAACATTTTTTTGAACCGTTTAACAAAGGTGTAGGTTGGTAGTCGCTATAAATATTTACTATCTCGTTTTAGCGTTTGACATTAGAAAAAGATAGGGAGAGACTAAATTTAATTAAGTTCTGTTACAACAGAATTAGCACCATTGTAGACAATTGAGTAACATCCGAGGTGTTGAAGATGACTGTCGAAATGTGGAATCTGGGAGACTTTAAATTCTTCTGTACACTTTTTTTAACCATTAATGTAATTATTAAAAAGGGGTAGAAGAAGAAGACTATTAATTTAACGTTGGGTCAAAGCGTAAACAGTAATCAAAAAGAACTAAAGAATAAACAGTTAGTAACAATAATTTGGATACAAAATTGTCACTAAAATTGAATAAAGCAAAAAAAATATTAATAAAAAAATATTATAATGTTTATTATAAACAAAACAGTTTACAACATAAAATTTAAATAACATCAAATTTAGTACCATCTGAGGGAAGAAATCAACGATCGAGGAGTTGGATCGATGGAATATTTAGGATTAAATATCTCAAATATTCCATTACCTCTAAAATCGTGTTATAAAATTAGACATCTGAAATAATATAATTCAATTACAGACAACAACGGGACATTAATTTCACGCACCATCTTATCCCTTAACGCTGTGACTTGACATTCGAATATTACAGTAGAACCAGTATCTGCGTTTATGATAGTGTCTTCAGACGTCATGTCACCTGCAAAAGATGGCGGCCGAAACCTGAAACAAACAATAATATAATAATATCATCATTTCTTTCGCTTGCTCGTACAAAAGGGCTATGACGAGACAGTGGTCAGTTACGGAAAGGCCATATTACCGTGAATGCCCAATGCTAATAATAATTAAACCTACTGTGCCACTGTGGGAATATTTTGTTAAAGCTTTTCTATAGTTTATACAGGGTATTGTTCTTTATTTTTGTTATTTATTTGTGTTTTTGTATTGTGGCTCATTTCAATATCATGAATTAATATGAAACTTTGCATATTCTTTAGTTCCTGGTAATTCTTTCTTCAATAGTTTTCATATTCCAGTGTTATCATAACTTAGGATAGGATATCCCATTACTGAAGTGGATGCAACTGTGTGGTGGATTAAGATGATCGACTGAACATTGAAATCAAAGTCATTCCTGTAGCCCGTAAAATCCCTGTGACTATCTGACTGTGTGAATATTTGTCATTTAGACACCAATTGGGATTTACTATTTTACGCGTCTACTGAAACACTGCGGAGGTTAGGTATAAACTAGATTTTATAACGATTAACCGTTAAAATCGCCGTTATAAAAGCCGTTATAATCGTTGGATGTTTGCTTTACCAAGATATTGATTCGAATGTCAACTACTGACTAAGGTGCAACATTCTTATATGTTTTTTTAAATAAAACTGATTAGAGAAGATTCTATTCTTAATTAACCGTCACCTATTATCATGACTATTATTTTTGTATCTATCCACAATCCAAACTTAGCTAGATTTCTCAGGTGTTTGCACATATGTTGTAACTCTGGAGTCGATAAAAAAACAGCTTGAATTTATTGGCAAAGTAAAACCTTTTATTAATTCATCATGATCGTCATCATCATTATTATCATCATATTGGGAGTCCACGCTATTTCCTTCTCGTTAAAAAGAAAGTATTTGCCGTAGTTTCCACAATTGTCAGGCGGCTTAAAGAGCATAGTAGATTTTGACTGATCTTTATTAATTTCGGGGAAAATCTTAAGTGGATTCCCAGTCTTCTGTAAGCGGAAGACGGGTATATGTGATTGGACCTCACTAGAAAGCTCCCGCGGTGACTTCCCTCAACCCTCAGATTGGTTCCAATATCTTTTAATAGAACCTCATCAGTGTCCTCATCTTCTGTTTTGATTATCTTGAGCTCATCTCGGAGAGCATTGCCTGTAACCTTCCAATGTTTACGGTGGCATGGAGCCACTCACGCTGTCGTCCTTCGCAGGGTTGCAATTTTTGCACAGATGTCTTAGAGACACGGGCGTAAGTTAAGTTTTATTAGATAATGTGTTCATCATCATGATCAGTCCACGGAAGTCCACGGCTGGACATGGCCATAAAAAGGAGGGGTTTACTATAATCTCCACGCTTAGTAGGCGTCTTGGAGATGGCATTAATTTTTGATTGAATAACAATATAACGCTGCGGCTCACTATCCGAGATCATCCCTTGGCTGGTTCACACAACATCCACGGAAAGACATAGAGTGAAGCTATTATTCAGCATAATAGCTCCTTACAGCCGATATTTTATGAAACATATACATACATACAATCACGCCTTTTTCCCTCGCTCTCTACCGGGAAATCGAACCCCGGTCTCCCGCTTAAAAGGCAAGAAAAGGTTATATGAAATACTCGTAGATTAATCATAAAACGATACAAATTTGGTTTAGGTTTATTTAAACGGAAGTAATTTTCGCACATGAACCTAGGTAGAATTGTCATTTGTGAAAATTACGTCACGTACACGCAACGTGTTCCAGTTTAGTTTACTAATTAGGCTGCCATCCTTATCTAGGTTAAGTTTGACCACCTCATTTTGTTGTAATGTACACTAACATCGTGTAATATTATTTTTTGACAAATGAATTCTGAAATGTTTTCTGCGAAATAAAAACATTATAAGGCTTAGGGAAATAATTATATTTAATTTGAGTCCCAGTTGGTGGTGCAATCTTTAGCAGGGATGATAGGAGCTTACGTCAGATACTAATCAGAAACCGCTAAAACCCGCCCTATAAATTTAAATGAAACGAAATGTGCATTTTACCAAGTAACATGTCTAAGCTTTCTTCTACTATTTAATTAAAATTCTACTGAATACAATGAATAAATAAAGAATACAATGAATAAAGCCAATGAATTAGAATTACCTAATATAGGAGCTTGTAGTATAATGAAAGGGTCAGGGAGTACTTAGTCGTTTAGCCTCTCCGGTAAATAGACTTAAGTATACGAGTATGCGACCCCGGCCTCCCGAACTTATACTGTCTCTTCCTTCTCCTTCCGAGATAGTAGTATCCTATATCCTATAGTCCTTCACCTAAATTCCATATTCATTTCTCAATACACCTTTCCCACCTCATCCTCTTTCCTTTCCTCTCTATTATGCCGTGGGAATGCAATGAGAAACTTTACTTTTGAACTTTTATAAAATGGCGGCGTCGTGGTTCGCCTATCGACAAGTCTTATTGCCCGCGGAGGCGAAATGTGGGCTGCGGATAGCCACTTTGCTACATCAAACGATCGTAGCAGGTGGAAGGAAGTGGTCTCTGCATACCCCAACGGGAAAGAGGTGTGACTGTATGTACTGTGGTCTCTGCCTACCTTTATTGGATATCGGCGTGAGTGTATGTATGTATGTAGTATAATGAGATAATCTTCGTATACACGCTGTAAACTAACTGGTACAAACGAACAAAGCATTGCCAATTTGATTCTAAGGGACATGGCGATGTTGGAATAGAAATCACCTGACCCAATTTTGGTTCGTTTGTAGAATTACGTAAATGCAGTTCTAGTGGCGCACCCACTGTATAATTTTCAATAGCCCGAAGCAAAAGTGTAATTAATGAAAAGGTTTGTTATTTCGACGGTGTGGTTGGAGCTGTTACAAGGACTCCAACTATTTCAATAGTTCCACACCTTTTTGTTGTAAAAGGCTCAATACCTAAACAAAAAAAAAATCAGAGGTTCAAGCGTAGCGATTGTTTTGAAGATAATATAATTGTAACATCAAAACAGTGTACTTCAGAGTTAAATGCTTTCAAATTTGTTAATAATATATTGATCTGTGAATAAAAATATTATCTATCTACACAAATCATTTACATCATTTATGTGTGTGTCTATATTACATCTAATTTTGCGGACAGAGATCAATGCGATTCGGAGTGGGTATGTATACCTGTTCTTGAGGGGAATGTTAATGATTCAATATTTGTACTTCGTTTATTCTTCAAAATTCTTCAGTTATCTTGAGTATTCGCTGGCTGAACTGGTATCGAAATATACAATTTGCTACAGCAAGTACTCATTCATGTTTAGAATGTCTGTGGGGCACAAGTCGTTGTACAACTAACGAGTAGAAATTCGCCGTTGACCAATGGTAGAGCTTGCTTATCGTATGTTGAGCGAACGAGGGGATATTGTGTGATAGAAACATATTCATTATCATGAAACCTATTCATTATTTGTGTTTATATTGTCTGCCATAATACTACGCTACAATACAATTAATTATACTATGATAAATGAACCTTTTATTATTTTTCTAATCGCCTTGTTTCTATCTATATTTACATGGATGATTAATTTGCGTCCTATCTGACAAAAAGTATATCTAAATGTAATAAAACATTACTTAGTAGATTATTTTACTTGGAGAGGTAATATGTCTTAATTCTAAAGTAAAGTAACTTTCTTTTTCTTAAACATCGCTCGTATAACTTAATAACATTCCGCAAAGTAATTTACACTTCTTTACGATACCTAAAATACAATTTATGAGCAAAATATACGAAACTACACGACATATTTCTCGTGTATATCCAGAATTCTTTTTCCATTCCGTAACCAAATATGAAAGAAAATACAAAGAACATTCGGATAAGGAGAGAGTTATGATATTATTCCGAGTCTAATTTACAAAAAAAAAGTATCTCAAACATACATAATATGTTGGGCGGGGTGCTGTGTATGTTTATTTTTATAAAAGAAAAAGTATGACCCCAAAGAGGTTCGTTTAATCAAACTGGTAACGTGATACGGATACGAAAAAGGATGCGATTGTTCCAACTCATCATCCCCAATCCATATTCTTCGCTACTATAAGAGCACGGACCTCCCCTACTATGCTGTGCTGGCCCGGTGCGGGTTTGTAGACTGCATACACCCGTGCAGATTTTCTCACGAAGTTTTCTTTCTCTGTTGAGTACAATGTTGTCTATAATGTAGGCCTTACACGAATTTTCCTATTCACACTAAAAAAATTAATGAGCTCAGCCATGCACTCTCTGCAGCTAAAGTGCTGGTCGGATTGGTCGTCACGCCAGTTCTAATACCATTGATTCCACTAGTCGTTGGGCAATGACCGGTGTCAATAAGGGGGCTATTCTAGAGCCACTTGTCTCCTTCGAATCTGTAGCAAAGGTTCTGTTGGCATTACTCTTAGTTCTTGGAAAATGAGGTGACTGCAAGTATGGGTTGCAATAAGTCTCGTAACGCTATTTTCAATGCTAAATGTATTAAGCGCCGCAAGTATGAAACAAGATAGATATTAGAGGTGTTTGTGATAGAAACTTTAAGTCCACAAGAGCTGGAAGGCCACCGAATGTTTAAATAAATATCAAAACTAACATTGTCATTGTTCAATAAATTAGCATTGCTATCCAACATGATAATTTTGCTAGCATTTTAGGAATCTTACCAATGAAAAAATTGGATGTTTAGACTTAGGAAATCAGGGTTATTTTTGTGATTGATTCGAACGTTATGGCATTGTGGTATTCGTTTATGTAGTTTTATATATATATTACTATTTTATTATTTATGGGATGATATATTTACGACATTCACCAGCGGGGAAATGTTCTTTTGAGAAACTCCACGCAATACCCATACAAACTCCACAGTGCTTACAGTGACAAAAACAAGTGAACATTACCAATAACATAATTAAAAAGTTCGATATTTTTAAGCATTTTGAAATGGCTTTCCTTCTTTTTAAATTTATAAACTTCANTCAGGGTTATTTTTGTGATTGATTCGAACGTTATGGCATTGTGGTATTCGTTTATGTAGTTTTATATATATTACTATTTTATTATTTATGGGATGATATATTTACGACATTCACCAGCGGGGAAATGTTCTTTTGAGAAACTCCACGCAATACCCATACAAACTCCACAGTGCTTACAGTGACAAAAACAAGTGAACATTACCAATAACATAATTAAAAAGTTCGATATTTTTAAGCATTTTGAAATGGCTTTCCTTCTTTTTAAATTTATAAACTTCGCCAATATAGTCCAATATAAAACGTCCATGGTTTCTAGACTACACACTCATGCGCTCCATAAGATACAAAATGTTTTTGGATAGTAAAAAATAGCCTGTTTCACTCTTTAGCTCTTTAACAGTATGTTTCATTTCATTTCATAAATTTCATTTATGCTAAAAATTAAGTTGGTCCGTACTTTTTAGTTATGCAAGAGAATAACAAACCAACGAACAACGAATAATGATCATATAACAATGTTAACTCATAATCTGTCATGTACAAGGAAACTGAAATTAATGACTACACTATGTACATAAACAAATATACCAACTATTTCTCCAAATAACAAATTATGACGCTTCGGTGTAACGAAAGCTTTGACTTGGGCATAAAAGGGATCTTCATTAGTGACAACAAACGAAATACCGTGGCTTCGCATTGCCCTGAATTAATTTGCCTTCCAAACGTATTGAAATTGAATAGCTTATGCGATTAACGTAGTGATTTTCTTGTGGCCTTGTTATGGAATGACTTGGAATATCATTTCATTTGCTCAAATGAATGAATGGCGACTTTGCTTCCTATGCTAAGGGTTACGGGTCTTCTTACTCGTTCCGAGATAGTCGTATCCTATATCCTATAGTCCTTTTCCCAAATTCCATATACCTTGTTCAGTCCACCTTTCCTACCTCATCCTCTTCCCTTTTCTCTCTCGTGGGAACGCAATGAGGAACTTTAATACTTTTAAACCTCACAAAAATGGTGGTGCTGTGGTTCGCCACTCGAAACGTCTCATTTTCCACGGAGACGAAAAGTAGGCTACGAATAGCCACTTTGCTCGAAGCAAGTAGAAAGAAGTGGTATCTGCCTACCCCAACTCTTCGGTAGTATATGGTCAGTATCCCCACCTGTCACACGGAAGACCGGCGTTCGATTCCCCGCCGGAGAACCAGAGAAAAAGGCGTGAGTGTATGTCCTAAATCAATTTTGTCTCGTAGATTATATGCTGTTTTTGGATTTTGGGTAGACCCCCTGTTTAGCTAATATTGAATTTTTGCAAATTCATCAACTTAAAATATGTTTTTTTGACAGCTGATATTGTGCTACTCACTTTGAAATAATTAATTTTCTAACTATAGTGTCGTCATTGTTGACCCCTGGGGGTCAATATAGACCACTTTGGGTACCGATGCCCTAGTCTGTTCGTTAATTTTATTTGAAATTTGTTGTTAGTAGATCCTGGCTACAAGTTTTTGTAGTATTAATGACTGCCCCATCCCATTATTGCATAAGTGCTATATTATGTAGAAATAGATAGCATTCTATATATAAAAAAATATAGTAGACATAATTAAAAACACGCTTTTATAGTTAATCGAACTACAAAGTAAATAAAAAATTCTTAGTGTAAGAATAAAATGACTAACGAGAAAATTAATATCATTGTAGTAAAATCGTGTGGTGCTCGATATCAATTGTTATAATTTCTCACTAGTTCTACTTCGAAATGCAGAGTTAGTGTAAAAATGTAGTACAAAGCACCGCACGCTTTTGAATCATTATCGGCTCCATCACATAGAGAATATGAATCATTATCAACATTATTATGAATCATTATCACATATGGAATATATATCCAAAACATATGGAAGCACACATATTTCAAAGTTCATCATCGTTTATACTTTCATCATCAGATAATTCCATAAATAGTAGATTAGGTAAGTAGACCTAATCACTACTTATCGAACTTAAATCCTTCTTATCAAGTGACAATGTAGGAAGAGCTTTTCAGAGTTTATATAGAACTATTAAATAAAAATAATTAATATTTTAAAAAAAAACTAGCTAAAACCTGCGGCTTCGCTTTAAGTGGTGGTGATTATGTTTCATAGCCTATCTCCATTGTCGGTATCTTGTCTTTCTTCCAGTCTTTCGCAAGACCAATACAGTTTTTGGACAAAACAAATCGTTTTAGATCTTAAGGAACTTTTTCACCGAATATGTGTTTTAATAAGACATATCCGAATGTGTGTTTTAATATTACAATGCCCTGGTGAGAATGTGTAGAAAATACCACGAGTGTAGCTTAAAGTCTCACGATCGAGACATATTGACAATCGCCGTATATTCAATAGGAGGTCTGTGCTAAAATGCTTATCACTCTCAGAGTTAAGTCGAATAGAACGATACCGCTCAAGCTAAAATCTGTCAACCCGTTTAGGCTACAGAGCATGCTAAAGAAATATACTTACATACATACATACACTTAAAAAACATAACCCATCTGTTGCAGTTGGGTAATAATTTTGTACTTGATTTTCTATGTTTATTTTGAGGATACAAACATAGTGAAAAATTAACTACTTTTTGAATGATTATCGTTTGTATTGTAGTAAGATACATATATTTAAGAAAAGTATATTGGCGGTGTAGTGGTTATAGACCTAACTTTTGATCGAATCGTCGCGAGTTCGATCCTGGTGCGGTACCGCTGTATTATTTCTAATTCATGTGCGGTCTTAATTGCAGACACCAATGGAACTCAGTGTACGGAGTTTACTAATCTGCACTAGGCCAGCGCGGTAGACTACGGCCTAATCCCCCTCCTGATCAGGGGAGGTCTGTGTCCCAATACTTAGGACGAACATGGACTGGGAACGATGATGACACATACTTAGGGCTGTAACTAAATTTAGAGTGATTTGTAATCATTTGTGTTTTCTGCTATCATTGTCTGTTTTGTGTATTAAAGTAATAAATAAATAATAACTTATAAGGTCAGGGAGTACTTAGTGTTTTAGCTTATCCGGCAAATAGACTTAAGTATACGGGTAAGCGACCCCAGCCTCCCGAGCTACTACTGTCTCTTCCTTCTCCTTCCGAGATAGTAGTATCCTATAGCCTATAGTCCTTCATCTAAATTCCATATTCCTTTCTCAATACACCTTTCCCGCCTCATCCTCTTTCCTTTCCTCTGCATTACGCCAGGGGAATGCAATGAGAAACTTTGATACTTTTGAACCTTATAAAGTGGCGGCGTCGTGGTTCACCACCCGACACGTCTCTAACGTCTCAATTGCCCACGGAGGTGAAATGTGGGCCTGCGGATAGCCACTTTGCTACATCAAACTATCGTAGCAGGTGGAAGGAAGTGGTCTCTGCCTACCTCAATGGGAAAGAGGAGTGACTTTATGTATGTATGTATATAGTATGTACTGCGGTCTCTACCTAGCATTATGGGATATCGGCGTGAGTGTATGTATGTATAAATAATAACAGACTTAATTTGGGATACTAATAAAATAATTGGAAGAAGAATGAATAATAAGAAGAATAATCATTTTCCTTACTTGTCATGGAAGTGTTTGTTGCTCGTTGCGTAAGAATCGAAGATGTAGTTCAGCATTGGGGAGTCAGATTTGCCCTGCTTAATCAGTCGCCTGGGCTTGCCCGTCACTCGAGCGCTGCGGAAGACCGTTGTTGGAGGAGTCACCATTATAGTTGGTGTTATGGTTTCAGTGCCCGGAGGTTCTGTTGACAAGAAAAGGGTTTTTAATTTATCATCATTCCAATCAAAATTTACCACTCCTCTAAAAAGTTAAAGTTAATGATTAGCATAAAGGTTGATCACCATAATTTTGTCGTAGTGGTGAAATTGTATAGGATTCTAATAAGCTACGAGAACAGCTTCAGAGGCATATTAAATTCTTCTATCTATACTGTTATAAAATAGTTAAATGTCGAATTTTCAAAAATCAAAGATATTTAAAAACAAACTACTCAGATCGGCTTATTAAGGGCTTTTGAAACTAAACCAGTCGATGTTTGTTTGTTTGTTCGGGCTTCACGCAAATAACCAGCCGGTAGATTTTGGTTAAACTCTTACTGTCTTAAAAGTGCTATTGCGACTTAAATACTGCGACATGTTTTATCAAATCGGTCCAGTAGAATTGAAGATACAGCTTGATTCTTGTTTTAGTAGCCGCCGTTACGGTATTTTTTATATATGATTATATATACATATATGTGACTGATTCTATGATTGTGTCGGGATTTCCCATGTAGCGGAAAACCGACATTCACGCGGACGGAGCCGCGGGCAAAATCTAGTACTAAATAAAAATTCTACTGTGGCCTATACCGGCATAAGTGAGAGATTCGGATTTTTTATTTTTTTTAGAAAAAATCGGTTAGGTAAGTTAATTTTTTTTTTTTAATTTAAGTTACGATTCATACACTGATGGCATATAATAATAAATAATAATAATAAGCCTTTATTAATTGATCAATTTGCAAATACAATAGAAAGATAGTTTAAAAATATTCTGCACTTCAGTCCCGATCAACGTGTACTTTTGACACTTTTCCTTGCTATGAAACAAAAATAAGACGACGAAGACAACACAAAAGATGGTGCGACGGGATTCAGCAAACTGCTGGTCCAATGTGGCTTAGGGTGGCACGTGATCGAGCACAATGGAAAGCGCTGAAGGAGGCCTTTGTGTCTGATGGCATATAGGCGGACTTAATGCCTGAGGCATTTTTTACCAATCAACCTTTAGGTGGTGCAGACATTACATAAGGTTATGAAGTATCCGGTGAAATCAAAGGGAGAATCACAAGCTTATTTAAAGCTTATATAATTCACAAAGAGATATATGTTCTATACAAAAGCATCAATATAGTATACAAATCAGACTAATACGATAAAAGTAAACTATAATACATAAATATAATTAAGTCTGATTTATTAAGATGATTACACATCAATTCAGCATAAAATATAATATCCCGCCATCATTCGTTAAAATAGCGGCAACCTCCGCCATGTATAATGACTGGTGGGAAGATCTTCACTTTTTCTATACTGTCATGTTTCCCTGTAATATTGATAACTCGGACAAAAACTTTGCTACATTGATGGCCCTTCCTTTATTCATGCTAAAACCACAGGCAAACTGATTTCTTACTTTACATAGACGAGGAGCAACGGGTAAAAAATCACTTTATTGTCTGTGACGAAGAGCGATCTGAAAGTTAGCTGCTGCTGGGAAATCGGCTAAACGACTCATAAAAATGCCAATACCGCCCTACGCCATGGTAAAGTATTAAAGGCGTGAATCCCATGATGGGCCAGATCCCATGGGCACGTAGAAACGCCTAATTTTTAGTCGGCGAGAGCCCCACGTGCCATAGTATAGACAAGCATTTTGTCTTATGATTTTGAGGATGTACATACATACATACAGTCACGCCTTTTACCGCTGGGATAGGCAGAGACTACTTATTACCACTTGCTACGATCCTGTATGTACATATTTCGCTTCTTCCACTTTTACCATCGTTGTCATACAAGCACGTCGGTTGCAGGTACTCCTAACCTGGCCTTCTTAGGATGTTTGCAATTTATATTGTAACAAATCACTTTTCAGTATGTGTTTCTTTAATCAAATTTATTTTTATACTGGCAACGGGAATTTGTTTACAACTATAAAGGAATTTTCATTCAAAAGAACTGGGGGATCAATTGGTTAATTTTTACGGTACTGTCGAAGTATATTGAACGTGCCAGTTCATCAAGCCGAACGCAATTTTAAAAAAATGTTTTTCAAAAGAGAATTTAGTTACATGAAATATTAAAGGAAGCATTCAATGAAATAAAATGCTGGTTAAAATTATAACGGCTCAATTTCAAAAACAGATCATGTTTACGATAAAAATGAAAGAGGTCCAATTATGTATCATTAATTAATTACGTTCCGTTCGGATATTTTATTGTTAGTGATAGGTCAGGGAGTACTTAGTTTTTTAGCCTGTCCGGAAAATAGACTTAAATATACGGGTAAGCGATTTTCGTTTCAAAGTTTCGAAGTTCGATTCCCCGCCGGAGGACCAGGGAAAAGGGCGTGAGTATATGTATGAGTATATGTAATTAATTACGTTCGGTTCGGATATGTTAGCGATAGCAAGCGTTGATAGCTTAGTTGGTATGGCCATACATGCTAAGACTTAAATTTCGGGTTCGAATCCAACGCCTGCACCTTTTCGAAATCGTGTGCGAATTTTTATTATAATATTATAATTAATTATCATAATAAGAATATTATAAATAATTATCATAATATAATATTATAATCATAATAATAAGAATAATTAATTATCATTTGTTTCAATGGAGAAGATAAACATTGCGATGAAACTTTTTTATTCATGCAGTAAATGCCTGACGCATACCGCGGTGTCGAGGACACAGCACCACGGTTACGTGGGACTTGGACCCACTAAACACTGCACGCGTCCCTTTGTACCCCGTGCGCCAGTCCGCGGGGGTCACGTGCGTATTCGTCGATATATCGTCGTGTACCGCGAGGAAACATGCACGTCTCAGAGATCGAAGACTACTAACCTATGATATTATTTCACATTCACTTTCAAAATTTAAAAAAATAGCCACCACTATTTCACTACAATTACAAGCTATTCGTTGTAATCTCTCTGTTTATCTTTTGACTTTTCATCACCAATCATCACTGCGCGCGCTTTTTACATTCATTTGTTTTTTCTATTATTATTCCGTGGACATTAGTGTGGGTTATACGTTCACTCAATATTTCTTTTATTTGTTATTTAAGTAATAAACAATGTATAACTGATTGATGTCCTGAAAAAATAAATAAACCTGCATTAGCCCAGCGTGACGGGTTATAGTCTAACCCCCTCTATTTCAAAAGGAAATCCGTGCCCTACAGTGATATAGTAGAGAGTGTGATGATGATAGTAAATAATGTTCCGCAGAAACTATAAATATCACTGACATCCAATGCGTATTTAATCGTACTGTTACACTGTAAGATGATAATTTATTGCACAAAACGAGATTTTACAAAACTTAGTCTAGCCTTAGGTCAGGGAGTACTTAGTCTTTTAGCTTGTCCGGCAAATATACTTAAGTATACGGGTAAGCGACCCCGGCCCCCCGAGCTACTACTGTCTGTCCCTT
>WUAW01037839.1:2658-17673 GCA_017165845.1 Thaumetopoea pityocampa | reverse complement strand
TAAACTATATCAAGTTAACGTGTAATCTTAGGCAAATACTTAGATTAAACAATTTAAATTATTAATTTAGGAGAGAGCCTTTTCAAACACAGCTGACCGCCAGTGTTGCCAGCCAAAAAATCTTAAAGATCGAAATTCAAATGACACATGACATTGCATCATATTTTTTAAATAGATGTAGCAAGATAGTGTGCAGCCAATCAGACGGCCAGCGTTATCGACATTTACAGAAGATTCGAGACAGACTGATACACCTTTTTTTGTCACCGAGGAAATTCTACATAGAATTTTCGCATACCGCGGAGTAGGACTTGCGGTGAGGCTCAGACTTGTAAAACCTTCGCAGTGGTTTACATCGATAGGTGTGAGTGGTGTGGGTGTGTGTGAGGGCGTTGAGAGGGATAACTCACCGCCCGACCAGCCACGGGCTCAAGAAGGAGACAATAGACGCATCGTCTGTCCATGAGAAGAAGGTGAGACTCAATCATTCTCCCAGAAGATGAGGACAGGTCCTAAACCCGACAAAGCTCTGGCAGAATTCTAACGTGATTACACGGCCTCGACAATATGGGCTATAGAAGATCACTCGGGTGTTTTAGTGGGTGCGAGTCTTACGTAACCCCCTCTGAGGTATGCGGCAGGCATTTCCCCACGGTCACAAGAACAAGGTGTGAGAGTGTGTCTTCCCGAGAATCGCTTTTGCTGGAGCGTAAGGCTCAAGGGTCATTGGCCACAGCCCATTGCGTCCACACACTAGGTCAACTAATTATCAACAACGAATTATCAGTTATTGACACTCGTTTCGAACGGTTTAGAAAATAATCGCGAAGAAGCCTGCATGCGTGAGAGATTTTCTGGACATCGTATGAAATCTGCTGACCCGCAGGAAACTCGAGACTTGCACTGGGATAGTATATGGGTTAATAATGATAATGACCAAGAATGGGTCATCACGAAAACTTGTCCGAACCAGATAAATATAATAATATATAGATTTTCAATTTAATAATTGCAATATAGATTTTCAATAAAATCTATATTGCATTTGTGCAAGTAACACCGCTGACATTAACATTATCTTATGTAGTTAACCAGTTATCCTTCTTACCTAACCGAGTACTTACAAAGCCGAGCGTTCAGACGAACAGGAGTCAGTCAGTTCAGTGACTCGACGGATAACACGTCGTCGATTGAAGCACACGCTCGACATGTATCTTCTTGATCAAGTTCGAATGTAAATGGGTCATACTGTGATGTTATCTATCTTATTTAATGTTAGGGTTTAGTGAACTACTTATTGTAGCGGTAAGTTTTTCCATAAAATACTTGTTATATTTTTTAATAATAATATATTACAATCTAGCCTACATTAGAGCTATTTAGTAATTTTATTTGAATTTGCTAAACACAATTTCTTAATCTAAATATACGTTTGTTTGCGCATACTTAGTTTCTTTTAAGGGGAAGCCACTATAGTGTTAGAATAAAATAGCACTATCAGTCTGATTGTACACTTTCACTAAAACTGATTGCACTTAATCAAAAGGCTTAGTCCCTTTCAGCCTTCTCACTATCTTTGTGTTGTCGAGGAGCTGGATGGCCTCAAGGTTCAGATGGTGGAGAAGGCGATACTCGTACGCTTCTGCATATTTTTGTACAAATTGATTGACGACTTCTATGTTGAGGTCCCGATAGATGTCTTTATACCGTTTGTGCCAGGGCGCATTCACAATATACCTGTGTACTTTGTTCTGGATTCGCTGAATAATTTGGACGTGGCTCTGTGCGGCACAGCCCCGTAGTTATATACCGCATGTCCAAAGTGTTGTTAAATATGGTAACATCTATGCTATTATAAAATTGTTAAAAGGCAAATTTTCAAAAATCAAAGGATATTTAAAATCAACCTACTCAGATCGACTAATTAAGGGCTTCTGAAACCAAATCCATCGATGTTAATAAAATCAGCAGGTAGATTTTGGTTAAGTGGTTATAGTCTTAAAGGTAATATTCCGACTTAATTAATGCGGTATGTTTCATCAAAATCGGTCCAGTATAATTGAAGATACAGCTTGATCCCTGTTTTAATAGTCGCCGCTAAGGTACGAGAGGTCAAGTAAAAGTGGTAATTAGATTTTTTATATAAATGTATGATTTTGTCGAGATTTCTCATGTAGCGGAAAATCGACGTTCACGCGGGCGTAGCCGCGAGCAAAAGCTAGTATTTAATAAACTGTAAAATAATGAGGGCACTGTATGTTTTCAATATATCATATTCTCTTTCCTCTTCGTCTACATGGCGTTATTAGCCCCGGCTTTGATTGCCAGGGTCCGTCTTTCGACTCAATCTACTCAACGTAGATATATCTCGCCACTCTATCTTCAACAGACTCATTGGAGACTCCATTGGCTTCCATTTCTTGCTTCACGTCAGCCAGTCAGCTCTTCAATGCATGGCCCCAAATTCGTGTTCCAAGTACAGCCATATCAAGGCATTCCCAACTGACGTACTCTCGCTTGGGGTATAATGTGGCCATATATGTACCTTAATCGATCTCATTGAAGTTGTGTGCCACATCAGGGATACCAAGACTGTTTTGGAGTTACCAACCTATGCAAAGTACATAACACAATCTTCGTATCTATGGCGTGTAGCTTCTAGACTCGAGGCCGATCATTATCCTGGTGGTATACATTTTTTTTATATTTTTGATAAATTGATCTACCATCTTCCTTATTCGTTTACTAGCTTTTTCCCGCGGCACCGCCCGCCTGAATGTCGGTTTTCTGCTACATGGGAAATCACGAAACAATCATAGATTTATATAAAAAACATTAGGACCACTTTTACTTGAGCTGTCGTACTTTAACGGCGGATCAAGCTGTATCTTCAATTCTAATGGACCGATTTTGAAGAAAACTATCGCAGTATTTAAGTCGGAATAGTACCTTTAAGACTGTAAAAGTTTAACCAAAATCTACCCGCTGGTTTTTACGTGATGCTCGAACAAACAAACAAACATCGACGGATTTGGTTTCAGTTCTTAATTAGTCGATCTAAGTAGTTTTATTTTTTAAATATCTTTGATTTACAAACGTTTAACAATTTTATAATAGTATAGATTGATATATAATTTTTAAATATAACAAATTTGTGTAATACATGACAGTATAAAGTGAATTTAATGTACGCCCTGTCTGTTACCTTCTCACGTCTCGACTGCTGAGCTGATTGTTTTGAAATCTTATAGGGGATAGATATGGTATCAGGGACGAACATAGGCTACAGATGCGAAGCCGTTGGATTCAGCTAGATATATAGATAATATTTGTTGGCACACCAAACAATAAATATATATAGAAAGAGAAAAATTTACACAAGAGTGTTACAGTGGATGGATTTGTCACTGATTTTTTAAAAATATTTTATGGCCTGGTATCTGAAACCTTTAAGCCAAATCATCATTTTAATATATATTTTCGTCAGTTTGACAATAAAATATCGGTGTGTCACATTTTATTGTTCTTGGGAGTTTTGAAGTCAACCCGATGAATATCACTTTGACATGAGTTTCATGAACATGAATTTCCGCAGACAAATTGTCTTGAAAATGTTAGTCACAGTTATATTCCAATGTTTCAATATTGCTCACGATTATTGATGATTAATACACAAAACAACACCAAATTTATATATTAAATATCACAATAAATTAATATAAAACTTTAAAATAAAACTTCAAGTGACGCTTCAGTCGAGTTGGCGCCAAACTCGATTTTTCACTGACAGTGATCATAATAATGAATAGACAATAGACATGGATGCTTCATAATGTTTAGATACAGACAAATTGACGTCAGTAAGACTCCGTTATTTCATAAATTAACACGTAGACAACACCTGAAATAGCCTACGGATATTTTGTCGCCGCCGGAACCTGCCGCGTCTGCTAGTTTTGCAGTCTGTGGCGGAAATTTGCGTGGCAACGTCGTAACGAGCGGCGTCGTGCGGACTTTCCGATGGGTAAAAGGAAAAAACATCACAAACAAACAAACAACATCTGCTGCACCTATTCTATTTATATTTATAACTAACTGACCCGGTGAGCTTCATACCACCTAAAACAATTTCTATTTCTTCGATTTTTCAGCTGTTGCTTTAGGTTTTATTTTTTCATATACCACCTCTGTATCGAGGCGAACAAAACAAAAAAATATTCAAATCGGTTGAGCGGTTTTCGAGTTTTTGCGAGACTAATGCATTGCGATTGATTTTTATATATACAGTGTTGATTGCAACAGGAAAGATATGTACATGTTTACAAGGAACTACTACTTCTTTCTTTATTCATGGTTTCCTTTGTTGAAAATCATAACTTCACATTATTTATCTTTTGTCGTGAAGGGAACCAAGGACTATTGTAAGCCGCGGCTCGAGCGTGTCAGACTGATTGTTTATTCCACAAACATAGATTATTTAAGTTTGTGTTGTGGTAACATTAACGCTTCTAATTTATTGACTTGTGTAGTGGCAACCCTGATATCTTCATCCTTTTTTCTTCTTTCGGTGCCATCTGGATAAGTAATAAACGCTCACGAAAATATTAATTTGTAATTTTATGGAAATTAAATACATACATATATACACTCACGCCAATATCCCACAAGGGTAGACAGAGACCACAGTGTATACTACATACATACATTCACGCCTCTTTCCCATTGGGGTAAGCAGAGACCACTTCTATCCACCTGCTACGATCGTCCAATATAGCAAAGTGGATAACCGCAGCCCACAGTTCGCCCCCGTTGGCAACGAGACGTGTCGGGTAGCGAACCACGACGCCGCCATTTTATGAGGTTCAAAAGTGATTCAGTAGTTCCTCATTGCGTACCCACGGCTTGGTGTAGAGGAAAGGAAAAAGGATGAGGTAGGAAAGGTGTATTGAACAAAGAATATCGAATTTGGGAAAAGGACTATAGGGTATAGGATACTACTATCTCGGAAGGAGTAGAAAGAGACAGTAGTAGCTCGGGAGGCCGGGGTCGCTTACCCGTATACTTAAATCTATTTGCCGGACAGGCTAAAAGACTAAGTATCCCCTGACCTGAAATTAAATTTCACTATAAACTGTCTATATGCTTTATTATTATAAACGAACCGGCATGCACGCTGCTAGTGACCTACATTGACAAACCCCCCGCCCATTGGATCGCGGATCTTATAGGCCTCCTCGCTAGATATTGGATCGGACTTCTGATTCTGATCCGTAGCGTTCTTCCGCAACTTGACACTACATTTCTCCACGCCGCGTCCACTGCCAACATAGTCGACACTACTGTTAAGTATTCCTGTTAGGCATCGGGACGGTAGAAAGAAAGCGAGTGATTTTATGGGTGCGAATCCCACATGTCCATTCCCTTGGTGTGATGGAATGGAGCAGCTATCTGAACACGTTAATAAAAAAAGGAGAGATTCGATAAGTCAGCAAAGATCTGTCGCTTTGCTGCTCACATGGACCACTCCTCGAACGTATGCTAAGTGGAATCCCGCTTTTCAACACACTGGTAACCATAGCCTAGTTAGCGTTTATTGTTTTATAAAAACAGACAGGCAACGGCACCTGCGCACAATCCTTCGTCGAACAGCCGCCGACGCGCGCTCAAATGTAAATTCTCCTTGAAGTTGGCCTTCCCTCCACGTCTCTCCTACACGTCTGTGTTACAAAACTGTAATTGTTCATAATTGTTATGTAACAAAAGAAGGATGCACATACCGGTTTATGACGTCACCGCCGTTATGGTGCGGGCATACGAAAGAGATAGCGATGTTTCCACTACGCTCCAACCGTTCCTTATACGTCTACGTTCCTTACGCGTGTGCATCGCAAAATTGTGTGTATTAGCGAGCTGTAAAAGAGGTGCCATCGACGTATGGGTGGGGCACCGCTCCCACAAAATTAATATTTGCATCAAACGGCGTTGTGCACACCGCGGCCCGCCGTGGTAATTCAGTAGTGATCAGTGCCGCTGCCGCTATGACAGAGGTTGGAGAGAGACGGACACGATGTTCACGTCAAAAAGATCGCAGTTACAACTATAATAATAATAATGTTCTGGACACTCACACACACTGATCTAGTCCCAAACTATGATCCCCTGTATCTTGGGTACTAGACAACGATATACGTACTTATATTGATAAATACAATATATAAATAGATAAATAATACATATTATGCACATTCAATCTGTTCGAGGTTAATCCAAAATAAATTAAATGCGAAAGTGCTTTTTTATGTGCGTCTGTTTGTGATAATGCTTAACCGCTGGGTAAATTGTTTTGAAACGATACCAAGACTAGACATAGGCATAATGATAATCATCACATCATGAAGTTGTGGCAGGGCGATGACTCTTATTGATAATATTAATGATCACGTTGGAATCACCACCAGTATCGGAAAAGGTACGATCTAAATCATCACTGTCATGTAGTTGTGGCAGGGCGATGACTCTTATTGATAGTATTAATGATCACGTTGGAATCACCACCAGTAAGTATCTGAAAAGGGACGATCTGCCAGGCACACGGAAGTTATGAGTGGCGGGCCTGCGCCCGTCAGAACGGTTTGTATCGAGACTTCGTATATATGTTAAGTAGCTGAATGTTTCGTCACCGTGATTCAGCATTTTAAGATTGTATCAACATTTAAAAATTACGCCATGTGTTAATGATGCGTGGTGCGTGTATTATGCAGTGAAGTAACTCCAAGTAGATTTGATTTAAAATAGCGTGTCTGCAAAGCTTTTACTAGAATCAAACTTTCTAATTTTAATTGTTCGCCCGCACGTCTCATTTCGCCGATGTTATGAAATCGAAATAAGTAAACACAATTCGCGTATTAACTTTTATGTAACGTATGCGCCATGATGAGATTTACAGCTAAATTTAGTCTGTCCATATCTTATTCTAATGCCAAACGCCAAAACGAGATGGCGACAATTTTGGCGCTATCAGTTTTGTTTAGGCACATCAAAATTAAAATCTACATACAAAATTAGACGTGACCTCGGGACATGATGATTACAGATACGCAGAAACGCAATATTTTTTGTACCTTTTGGACAGCAATGTAGGTTGGTGCTCACTAAAAATGTTTGCTATCTCGTTTTGATGTTTGGCATTAGGAAAAGGTAGTGAGAGCCTATATTTAGTTTGTGTTACATCAGAATTGACACTATTTACTCTCACAAGTCGTGCGACCGGTGCCTGACGGGCTCCAAACATCGCGCGTGCGTTTATCTGTTCCAGTTGCCATGTGGGCTTCCCGCTTGGATCACCGGCAGGCGACCGGGGCTAGGGGTTTCACAACCGACCGGCTCACAAGCTATGCTTTGACGCCTAATTGATACACTTGATAATGGTAAAGGTTACTGAAAAAAATATTGTATATTTCGAAACGTGGCACATGATTACACATTCCCTATTTTTTTGTGATTTTTTTTATCATTATTCATTTCATAGTTATTTATCAAATAATTTTTGTCCGATGCAAGATTCAATATTATGGAAAATAAGTTTTTTTTTATATTTTTCCAGTAAAGTGGAGATTTTGGATTACCATTTTAATCGGTGGGGGTGTCGAGTTGTTCAGCGAACAGTGATAATGTTTGAGGCGAACGCGAGCCCTCAATCAACTCATGATTGCCTCTAATTAACCCCAATTCGCGGTACAAATTTCCACAATAGGAGCAGCGTGGAGCGAATTCGTGCAAATTGTGATTTATGCCAGCTTAAATATTATTTTTTATTTATATAAGAGGGGGCAAATAGGCAAGCGGGTCACCTGATGGTAAGTGATCACCGCTGCACTTAGATACCCCGCAACATCGGAGGGATCGCAGGTGCGTTGTCGGCCTTTAAGGAAAGTGTGAGCTCGTTTCTTGAAGGTCCCCAAGTCGTATCCGCTTGGAAAAATCGCCGCTGGGAGCTCATTCCACAGGATGGCGGTGCGTGGAAAGAAATTGCGCGAAAAAGGCACAGGTTGTAGATCGACAACTACCCAAGTAATGAGAGTGAAATTTTAAATTGTGGCGAGATGTACGGTAATGGAATTCAGCCGCTGGAATTTGTGGAAGCAGTTCCTCGGAACACTCCCCGTGATAGATATAATTTTGACGAGACAGGCCGATCGCGACCTTAATTCGGCTGTAAGGAGCAATTCGCGTGCGATCCGGTGGTTTCGAGCGGGGTCAACGCACCGCGATCAGATCCGGGCAGTGTGAACGACATCCCCGCGCCGGCTCTCGGCTGAACTTGAGACGGCGTGATGTCACTGGCCGTCACAACACAACACACGACATGGACAGTTTTAATCGAGTATGCTTACCAATCGGAAGGAGGCAACAGAGAGATGGCGTGATGTTGTGGATGTGACCTGTTCATGAACGCTTCCAATGACAATTTTATCGCTTGAACTGGCTGTTACACGCGGCTCTGTCTTCTTGGATTATACATTTGACGATTATTAAAATTTAAATTTTTACAGTTTTTCAATTTTTACGCAGCAACCCTTAAGATTTTTGATAGAAAAGTAGTCTAGATTATTATCTAAAAACTCTTGTCGCTGAAAGTTCCATGAAAATCGAATACCCACATAAAATTGGAGTTTAAGTTTCACTTACGTGTAGACAATAGTGAATATGTTTTTACTAAGCCAGTGTGTTGTACCGCCCTAGGTTCCGCCGCCGCATACCATCAGGTGGGGACTGTAGTCAAGTACTGCCTTAATGATGGTAAAAAAAATATTGAAATAATCATATCGACTCTAAAAAAATATTTCGAAATAACAGGCACGCGAAATATTCTATTTCTATAGCCAGAGAATCGCCAATATCTTTTTGTCGTTCATGAATTCGGGTTAAGTCTTTCACTGCGGAGCGCTCAGAACAGAATCGCTCTGTCCGCAGCAGGCGCGATAGTAGAAGGTTGTCTGCACAAAAAGCGTATGTAGCCAATGCCTCAGACAAACGAATTAATGGCCATCATTTTGCAGTTATTAATGACAAAATGCAAAACAAATGCGCAGCGCGTATAGGCGCTGTTCGCTCGGAGCAAGCGACTCTGGCCGAGCGCCTATAGACGCTGTTCGCAGCGAAAGGGTTAATATTTCAATTAGTGTAGTGGTTAACTGAAATTTTTATACTAGTTTTATCAATAAGTTATATTATCTAAAAACTAAAATAGAATATTATAAATCCGTTCAGAAATAAATAAGTAATTAGGAATATTTTATATGTATATTATATGGGAGGCGCAAAAATTAATTTGGTTGCATTTAAGGTGGTTCGTTCACCCGCGTCTGGCTTACGAAGGTGTCGCCCCAATGAACCGCCACATTTACCCCAGCATCGGATCAGCGCGGAAATTGTGCTCCGTGCGAGGTGCCGATTCGATTACGCGCTTTGGAGATAGGGCGTGGAAATTGGGAGCTCACTCGATTTGCGCCGCGACGCGACACTGCCTCTGTACGATATTCCTCAAATTTATATTTATTTTTACAGAAAATTCTAGTACAAAGTTAACAGTGTGAAATTTTATGCGATATTTATATGATATTAGTTTTTGCTCGCGCCTCCGCCCGCCTGAATGTCGGTTTTCCGCTACATGGGAAATCTGAACATAATCACAGATTTATATAAAATGCCTTTGAACCATTTTTACTTGACCTCTCGCACCTTAACGGCGGCTACTAAAACAAGGGACCAAGCTGTATCTTCAATTCTACTGGACCGATTTTAATAAAATATGCCGCAGTATTTAAGTTGGAGTAGTACCTTTAAAACTGTAACAGTTTAATCAAAATCTATCCACTGGTTTTTGCGTGAAGCACGAACAAACAAACAAATATCGACGGATTTGCTTTCAGAAGTCCTTTATTAGTCGCTCTGAGTAGTTTGTTTTGCAATATCTTTGATTTTTTTTAAAATTAGAAATTTAACAATTTTATAATAGTATAGACAGATAGATAGAGACAAAATATAAGATCTTTTCCTTGCTTTTAAGCGCGTTTAGAAGATAGTACCAAGTTATTTTCTTTAGTGAACGGCAAGTGCGGTGTGCCGTCGTCGCAAGTATGTTTTTCTTTTTTGGTTTAAAATAGTGTATCTAAAATATATCACTCACAAGGTGGACAGACCTCAAAAAATCGCCTACGAACTGTTCCCTCAGTGAATGCACACGCAGCGCCACGAATAGAGAGAGACGGAGGAGTCTCGCACGAGGCGCAACCAGCCTATCAGACGATCCACGATCGCGACCGCTCCGCCGGCAGTGTACGACTGCGAAGAAAATATTTGCAAATATTTTTAATCGTTTTCTATTTTAATGCCAAGTCAACACGATACAGTTGTATATTCTCGGTGATTACATTTCGTAGAAGTGACATCCGTGTAATGGAACGCAAACACGTATGTAGCTGGAGTCGTTCGACCCGCGGCGCCCGGTGGCCTTGCGCGACCTTGATGACGCGGGGCCGCTCCGGTGCGCCGGGGGACAGGTGTTTAAGTCACCGATTTGGGGATTTGCAGCTCTCAACGGAGAAAGGAAGCTTCGCGAGGCAACCTGCATGCCCGGCAGCACGGGTGTGTGAACTCTACCAACGCGCACTAGGTCGGCGTGGTAGACTAGGCCGTAGTCTACCACGCTGATCTAGTACAGATTGTTAGGACTGCACATACCCTTGCGGGGGTATGCAGGTTTCCTTACGAAGTTTTTCCTCTCTGTTAAATACATTAGTTTCTGCAATGTAGATACATGATACATGAATTAGTAATGACTCAGTGGTACAGGACCGTGATCGAACCAGTAACTTTAAGATGACAAGCCTTGTCTGGGACTACTAGACTGCCAATTTACCAGTGCATCAACTTGCTAAATAATAAAGGCATTATAATGCGTCCATAGAAAGTACACCCTCAGTCTCAACATAACAGGAGTATTATTTGTATGCTTCGATAAACTCGACAATTTTATTGCTTTACGTTAAATAAGTAACTTAACCGTTGAGTACTTGAGTGCCATATAAGGAACACAAAACGCGATACAAATAAACAATCAAATATTTACTGAAATAATGTTATTAACAATCATTTAAACCCCAAAATAGTGATTCTTTTTATCTACACTATTATAAAATTGTTAAATGTCAAATTTTCAAAAATCAAAGGCATTTAAAAACAGCGGACCCCAACGCTGCCATTTTTATAAGGTTCAAAGGTGTTAGTTTCTCATTGCGTTCCCACGAAAAGCATGGTTAAAACACGTTCACCTAAACAGAGTCCCGCATGCTTGGTTAAGGCTAGCCATGATCTTAGGGTCTAGCCATACAGCCAACGACGCGGCAGCCACTGGATTAGTGGAGAGGAAAGGAAAGAGAGTGAGATAGGAAAGATGTATTGGGTGTATTGAGCAAGGAATGTGAAATTTAGAAAAAGGACTATAGTATATGGGATACTACTATCTGGGAAGGAGTAGGAAGAAACAGTAGTAGCTCGGGGGGCCGGAGTCGCTTACCCGTATAATTATGTCTGTTTGCTGGAAAGCCTGAAAGACTAAGTACTCCCTGACCTTGGCGATGATGGAGTAACTAATTTAATAACCAATGTAAACAATAAATGTTTCTGAGTGTTAACACAGAATATGAATGGATCAGAGGATCCCACGCTCGCGAAATTGTTCGCAGGCGGTTGTGTTTGTCACTGCCTATTAATAGTTGACGCAATGCTTAGGGCTACCACCGCTGACGATATTGAACGAGTGCTTCCAAAACACGTGTTTTATTTGACATTACAAATTCATAACCATTGGTGTTGAGAAATCGCTTCAGTAACCGCAGCCTGGTGGCTCTATTCTACTATGAAATGACAAATGAAATGATGTATCGACAAGTGAAAAGGCGTATGTTTTTAGTGTTGTGTCTACACTGATCTTTACGACGAAATGTGATACAAGACAAATTGAGGGTAGACGAACAGCTGTCATTGGTTCGAGACGTCGACAGCGGCGGACTCGCTAATATCTTCAGTTTGCTCGCGACCACGGTCAGTGCAACACACTCGAAATTAAGACGTAATCAAATATTAAATTTTTTATCGCGATAAGTCTCGCGTAGTAATCTATAAATAATAAGTTAAAAAAAATCCTTTTCACTTCACGTCTACCGTCCCACACATTATGTTAGTAGAAACTTGTTGATAATAGAATTTTTGTTTAAACACTGACATTCATAC
This sequence comes from Thaumetopoea pityocampa, assembly GCA_017165845.1. NCBI lineage: Eukaryota > Metazoa > Arthropoda > Insecta > Lepidoptera > Notodontidae > Thaumetopoea > Thaumetopoea pityocampa. The sequence goes on along the minus strand of WUAW01037839.1, from coordinate 5,379 downwards.
ATACAATTACGCCTTTTTATTTGTCTCTTTGGCGGGGAATCGAATCCAGTTTCCCGCGTAATTGGCGTGGATACTGACCACTACTACCGAAAAGCTGAGGTAGGCAGAGACCGCTTCTTTCCACTTACTACGATTGTTTAATGTAGCAAAGTGGCTATCTGTGAGCCACTTTTCGTCTCCGCGGGAAATGAGACATGACGGGTGGTGAACCAAGACGCCGCCATTTTATAAGGTTCGAAAATTATTTAATTTTATAAGTTCCTCATTGCGTTCTCACGAAAAGCAAGGGTAAAACAGGTCCACTCAAACTTAGCCCCGCAAGCTTGGGTCAGACTAACCATCACCTTGGGTCTACCGGTCCAATTGGTAGTCCTGTCCCGGCCTGGCCATGCAACCATCGGCGCGGCAGCCGATGCCGGCAACGTCTTATTACCAAAAGTGATCTCTTGTAGAAAACAGTATGGTGTGTGTGTTGACCGGGTGACCCCCGACTAGGTGGAACGATGGCCCGATAAATGCCCGGGTGATCAAAGTAATCGGAAAGGAAAGGGAGTGAGGTAGGAAAGGTGTATTGAGCAAGGAATATGGAATTTTCGAAAAGATCTATAGGATATAGGGTACTACTATCTCGGAAGGAGGGAGAAGAGACAGTAGTAGCTCGGGGGGCCGGGGTCGCTTACCCGTATACGTAAGTCTATTTGCCGGACAGGCTAAAAGACTAAGTACTCCCTGACTAATACAGAGACACATAAGCAGCTTTATCCGACAGAGGCACGCTAATTGCCACCGATGATGTACGACCCCGTCTCAAAATGGTTTCCATGTCCTTGCGGGTTGGCCCGTGAGTGCAGGCGGTGTATTAATCGTCTAGACATACTTGCGCCTCCCACGCCACCCGCTCCGGCACCGAACTACGGATGTCACCGTGAAACATGACTCAAATCACTCATCATCCGCCTTCGGAACTCCAATGCAAGTTACGTTGAATACTAAAAATAAACATTAACACTGGTCTTAATTACAGTATTTTGTTTTGTATACAAAAACAACATATGTATACAAAAGTAATAAATATTACATACATCGATTAATAATTAATCGATTAAATATTACTTTTATCGATATAGACTCGGAGTCACCCTGCGAGATAAAATCCGCAATAAGATATGACTGACATGATTGCAAAGCTGAAGTAGGAGTGGGCGGTCGCATAGTTTACAGAACCAAGGGACGTCGGGGTCCTGAAGGGGTCTGAGGGGTGGAGACCCCGAATTGGAATGCCTGGTCTAGGACAACCTCTACTAGGTGGACCAACGACCTAATTAAAGTCGCGTGCAATACTCATGTATCCGCTCGATCGGTGGCGATCATTAGAGGTCTATGTTCAGCAGTGGACGTCTGTGAGCTGGTATGATGACGGTAATCGATGTACAATACGTACCTTGTATCGATGGGATGAGTTTTCGACGTCTCGCACTGATACAGACGCATACAAATCACACACGAATTACGGTTCATAAGTTGACACATACTCGTGTATACATATAACGACTAAGGACACGCGAAAACGCAACATTTTTTGAACCGTTTAACAGAAATGTAGGTCTGTATTCGCTATAAATGTTTGCTATCTCGTTTTGGCATTTGACATCAGGAAAGATAGGGAGAGACTAAATTAAGTTCTGTTACAGCAGAATTAGCACCGATATTAACAGTAGCACGACATTATGTTTTGTCTTGTATAAAGTTTATTAAATAAAACTCCAATGGTCGTACACCACTCGACAAAATCACAATAATTGCGTAGTCGTATTGTCAAATAACCACCCAGTGAGGTCCGAATAATCTAAGCACCATCGTAAATATTCAAAAGGTTACCCATAACTCGACCGCTTTATTACAGGTAGTGGTAGTGGTGGGCGATGATGCGTCAGTCTGGTTACCGCCAAAACTCCACATATTTAGTTTTTCAAGTTGGTAGATTTTTTTTTAATTTCGTAAATAGAGCTAAGCGATTACTAATTGGAAATTGTTTTATAAACAACCCCCCTAGCCAAGTTGACTTTCTATTATACAATCGTTAACGCTAATAGAAACGAAAGAAATGTATTGGAATGACATTTCTAATAGCCAAGTCACTCGTGACTTATCGATTTGTCATTCCAATACATTATTTACTCCTTTCTGTTAGCGTTAAAGATTGTAGAATGTCAATTTGACTAGGGGAGCAGGTCTCTATTGTCTCTTGATGCAATTTGTTTCGATACAGTAGCGTGTCACTTGTCAGTCAGCGGAGCCGTTAAATCATGGCGGCAATATCAAGCCCTTAGACCCAATTACGCCTGAGCTTCCGCCTTCACCATGGCATATCGTACGCGCGCGCCATAACGGCGCCCCGTTCTAATCCAAACGTTAGCGTAGTAAAATATTTATAGCTCTGAACAATATTTAACATTTTGGCGTTCCATAAATATACTTGACTAGTAAGGGTTGCCAGAAGATTATAATTAGATTTCAATGATTTTTCAATCCAATTCAGACTCCCGTAATATTTAATAAATAGCTTTGTCTATCTGATACCTATTGCTGACCGTAGTATTTTATATAGGCCCTCACCATAGGGGATTTTTCAGACGAACTTGGAGATAGATATATGGTAAATGACCATTATATTGCAGGAAAATGGCGCTACGTATTATCCTCATACATATTCTTGAGTCT
>WUAW01037835.1:688-11855 GCA_017165845.1 Thaumetopoea pityocampa | reverse complement strand
TGCCCATTGCCACTTCAGCTTGTACATCTCAAAAGTATATTTCTAGTTATATACGTATACTCACCCTTCGTGTCACAGGTAATATTTTTGGTTCATCATCGTCAGTCCGTGGAAGTCCACTGGCCTAGACTATGAGCCTCCCGCTTAAATAGGAGGGGTTTATCATAATTTCCCCGCTTGGCAGGCGTCTTGGAGATCGCAGTAGATTTTGATTGAGTAACAGAAGAACGATCGAAGCAGGTGGAAAGAAGTGGTCTCTGCATATCCCATTAGGCAAGAGGCGTGACTGTATGTATGCATGTACTACGGTCTCTGCTTACCCTTATGGGATATCGGCGTGAGTGGATGTATGTAGAATCTCAGAATTATAACTGGATATATTGACGGCAGGCATTTAGTATATAGAAAAAAATGTAATGTAAAAGTATATCATCAAATAGCGTGATCTTATGTAATTTTAACTGTTTTATATTATTTGTGCATAGCGAAGCAACTAGAAGATACTAAGTTAGAGATTGTTTTAATATTATAAAATATTTCAATATTATGTCCGGAATTAATATTACGTACATTGGTGGTGTAGTGGTTATATACACGACATACGATCGTAAGGTCGCGGGTTCGATCCCGATCCCGTAACACTGAGTTATTTCTAATTCATGTACGGTCTACAATGTAGACACCAATGTACTCAACAGTGAAGGAAAACTTCGTAAGATAACCTGCATGCCCGCATGGGTGTGTGAAGTCTACCAACCCGCACTAGGCCAGCGCGGTAGACTACGGCCTAAGCCCCCTCCTGATCAGGAGAGGTCCGTGCCCCTGTAGTGGGGACGATATGGACTGGGGATGGATGACAGGATAATTGCTGAGACCCATTGTCCCGATACATCCCTGACCGGTCCTCACAGTACCCACGAGTGGAGATCCAGTGACGCTATCATTACGCCGACGCCACACAGTACTTACTTAAACTTAAAAGTACTTAAAACTTTAAAACTTCCAATTTCGCAATGATTATCAAATAATGAACTTTTTTTATCAGAGTGCTGATTTTATTGCTTTAAATATCTACTAAAAATGAAAAAATATAAACTTGAAACTTTCATTTCAATTCAAAATGGGATTTTTTTTTATGAAAAAAAAAAATCAGCATGTCTGCTAAGTTTATATTGTAGTTTCATAGATCAAGTAGCTTTTTATAATAACTGGATTTTTTTAATAGTCTTATTTTGTATAAAATTGTTAAATATCAAATTTTGTAAATCAGAGATTTTTAAAAAAGACTACGCAGATCGACTAATTAAGGGCTTGTGGAACCAAATCCGTCGTTGTTTGTTTGTTTGTTTGTTCGGGCTTCACGCAAAAACCAGTGGGATGGCTACAGTCTTAAAGGTACTATTAATTAAATAATTCAGCATGTTTTATCATAATCGGTTCAGTAGAATTGAAGATACAGCTTGATCCCTGTTTTAGTAGCCGCCGTTAAGGTACGAAAGGTCAAGTAAAAATGGTTTTATATAAATCTATGATTGTGTCGGATTTCCCATTTAGCGAAAAACGGACATTCACGCGGACGGAGCCACGGGCAAAAGCTACATATAAAGTTTCAGCACTTTTTAAGAAACTAGCACCAATTTTGAATATAATTAGAATTTTGCTGCTTTTCGTACTTCTGACAATATTCATGCGACGACAGCGCCACTAGTTTGATAAATTTAAAATAATTGGAATGAATAATGAATGAATATGGTAATTGTAATATATAACATTTAATAGCAATAATATTTAACTCAAATTAGAATTAAATAATAAGAGACTTTTAATAGAATTGGTATTGATTTCTAGAAGAATGCTATTTTAAAAACTGTCTATGGATAATTTTCTCCCCTTAACTAATATGGAATTTTGTAGGTTCCTAATATTTAGCTAATGTATTCTTCTTTATGTACTTTCGGTTTCAGGCATGTGTCATTGGGTGTAGTTGAATCTACACCTAATGACGCACAACGATATTAATTTTTAGGCGTGTTTCATCTATATTAGGCATCGATTCAAGTGCATAAAGATACTAATCTTTAATTAAATATATGGTATGTAGTGCCATCTGTTATCAAGTAACTTTTTCTACGTTAAAGCAGATCTGTGTTTTTCCTTAACTAGCGTCATCTGTTGGAGAATAGAGATATATTATACTAAGTGCGTATTTCCACCAGTATTGATTTTTATGGACGTGGGGCGCAACACAAGTTTGCGTAATTTGTAAATACAACAGTTTTATATAACTTGTTTCTATGTATTTTTTTTTTACTTGAAATAACAAATAGAAATTTTATCTACATGTCGCCGATCAATATTTTTGTGTCACTTTTCGAGAATTTCCCTTTGCTTTTTAATTTAAAGGTAGTTTGTATAATTTAGCACCTTAGTTCCCAAAGTGATCCAGATGGACCCCCAGGGGTCCACGGGAGACTCGACGGGGGCCTACGCTGGCGTACGCAAATTTCCGTAGTTAGATATAGTCTTCACATTTTTTGTCAAGTTTTGGGAATATGATAGAAATGTAGCTGCAGGGGGTCCACCGGAACCAGCTAAATATTGAAAGTGGTCTATGAGGAAAAAAATCTGGGAACCTCTGATTTAGCGGTGTGGAGTTTTATAGATAGGATGTACTCACAATTCACCGTAGATAGACATACATGCATACACGGAGTGGTGACCACTCCAGCACTAGGACTACCGAACCAGAAAGCGTAGTGTGGGTGGACTAGGTGGACCGATGATCTAATGGAGGTATGAATGATGGGCAATCAGTGGGTGAGGGTAACTCATGGCCTATCGTTGTGGCGATCGTTAAAGCAGGCCTATGTCTAGCAGTGGACGTCTATGAGCTGATATAATGAAACAAAGTAAGAAACTTATAATTATTAGAATGGTGTTAACATTTATTATTATACATAGTTCAGGGAGTACTTAGTTTTTTAGCCTGTTCGGCAAATAGACTTAAGTATACGGGTAAGCGACCCTGGCCCCCCGACCTACTACTGTCTCTTCCTACTCCTTCCGAGATAGTAATATCCTATTCCAAAATTCCTTGCTCAATACACCTTTCCTATCTCATCCTTTTTCCTTTCCTCTCCATTACGTGGCGGGAACGCTATGAGGAACTTTAACATTTTTAACCTTATACAATGGCAGCGTCGTGGTTCGCCACCCGACACGTTTCGTTGCCCGCGGGGGCGAAATGTGGGCTGAAGATAGCCACTCTGTTACATTGAACGATCGTAGCAGGTGGAAAGAAGTGGTCTCTGCCTACCCCAATGGGAAAGAGGCGAGACTGTATGTATGTATAAGATATTAGAATTATACCCACACTTATAAATTTTGGAACGCGTTATGATGCTAAAACATTATCAGCAGAATTAATCTTGAATAATTTGCATAGATATGTATTGGAAATTGGGTGTATAGCCGAGATTAATTGCTTTTGTATGATTTTATTATCAGCTCGTGAAAGTCCGCGGCCGGGCATGACCCTCTATAAAAGGATTGTAGCATGTCTTAGAATAAATATTAAGGGATTGCAGGATAGCGCTTCTATCCATTGTCCTGGTACATCCGTCAGCTGGTTCTCATATCATCCACGGAGATGCCATTATACTGATATCACACAGCAGTATGATCTATGTATATTTAATACTATAATTAACGTTTAGCAATCATCCAGAGGAAAACATGGTACTATTACACTAACAACTGGATCCCAAGCATCATTGTTACATTTGAGTCGTCTACAATCAAAGGCGGCCATCTCGTTTTGAGCAATTTTTGAGTAACTATAAAAGAAAAGGTTATTAAAAATTTATTTTCATTATATTGACATCTTTGATACTAAATCAAGATTAAGCGTTGATTTTCCAATGAACATGGCCAATATCAATTTAAACAAACAGAATTAATATTAAAAACATTGATTTTTTTCATTGTCAGCTAAAAATTGGTAAAGTGAGATAGCCGCGTTTGATTCTATAACTCATTTATAATACCTACCTATTTGCAAGGATTGCAAAATAAATGAGATGGATGTCAAGATGGCGTGATCAGAGCTGCCTTCTTTGAAATATTTCATCATCAATTAGTCCATAGAAGTCCACGGCTCTTCCTTAAAAAGGACAATAATGGAATAATCTCCACGTTTGTCAGACATCTTTGTAGATTTTGTTTGAATAACAGGATAACGCTGTTGCCCATTATTCTGGTACATCTCTTGGCTGGTTCTCAGATCACTCAGTTGTTTTATGAAATGTTTATACGTTTAGTACCTACTATTTTCCGTTTACTTGCGGAATAAAAAAGAATGCTTTGTTTAATTTACATTTATTGAATCACTGATCATTCATATGCAAAATTCATATCAAATAAAAGATAGACAATATCAAGGAGATAATTACGAAATTTTAGTAAAGCGATGAACAGGGTTATAAAACACTTTTTTAAGGAACTAGATATATATCGTGATAAATTTAGATTTTTATATATCCGACGACACGACAAAATCTTCTCAGGACCCTTTATGGTAACATACTCTTATGGGTTCTGAAAAAGAAATTCCACAAAAGTAGTTTTAGTATTATGTTGAAAAATAGTCACCCGAATATAAAATTATATCAATACACAATGCTTCACAATAAATTTAAAATTTCCTTAAAACTAGTTTTTTTTTTTTTTAATTATATTAACTTTCTTTTATCAACAAAAAATATAATACTAATTAATGATCCGTCCTTTTAAAATCAGGGACCCTATAACCCCACTTTTGAGTTAATCCCTTTAAAAGGGTTATCCTTTTATCTTACGAATGATGTTAGCACGTTTTTATGTAAGCTCTTCTCTAGTGTCATTGAAAGGGTAACCCTTTAATCATTTTATCAATTCTTACATTATAAAGTAACCAAATGAAGAGGTTAACTTAAAATACACAAAAGCAAATAAAACAGTTTCAATCGTCATTAACGATAGAATCGCACAAGTATGCAAGTGGAACGATAATTATGTCGCTGTTGATATTTCGATACACTTGCACTGTGTAACCCATAAAACTTCTTACCTGCTTTTGGATAAATTTAGTTATGTGCAAAACATTTGTTTTAAGAGATACAGATTATAATACGGATTATTTGAGGCTGTGAACTTAAAAACTATTCGTGATTTGTAACAAATAATTTTTGGATTCACAAATATAAATTGAAAAACCTATACATTTAAACATAGTTTCAACATATCGTTGTTTAAGCAAATATTTACAATTCTATTTTAATTCATACCCTATTAAGTAGTAAAATCTCTGCAAGCATTTACAACCAAAACTATTATAACTTTTACCTTAAATCTATCGAATATCAGAGTTATCAAAAATTGGTTTGCAAAACCACATAATATAATCCCAGTTTGAGAAGTGTCATATGCAATCGAAAAATCACTACACAGCAATGTTAATACGAAAATTAATTTTTATCTAATCCTATTTCAATAGTTTTGTCCCTAAACTTTTTTGTGTCATAGACCATTAGCCATGTTTTTCAATTTCGGGTAGACTTAATTAATATTGAATTTAAAACCTCATCAAGTTCAAACGTAACGGCTTGGAATAACGTCGCCATTTCAGCCAATAACGTCGAGCACTGGTGGTCGATATCAATAGTTTAGAACTTATATTTTGGACTTTGGACATTTTGTCACGGTACTCAGTTACGTTTCATAAAAATTGTTTATAATTACATTTTTTTAAATTGGATCCAAATCGATTCTATCGTTTCTGAATCGATCCGATTGATACCGAATAGAAAACATTACAAATGTATAATTAGAAAATTATTTTCCTATTAGAAATGCGAGAGAATGCCGAAGACTGACGTTTGACCTTTTAGTAACACCTTAATTCCTACAAATAAATAATTATTGTATATAATACATAATAATCGAACTAGATATATATATCGAGCTATCGCCTCTACCTAAAATTATGTGTACTAGAGAAACTGTAAATGAGTGTGTTCTTTCTCGATGCGATTTCTTGCGTTTCGATATATATCCGGAAGATAACAAATATTATTTTCTATTCTGAAAACATGATTTCTGTGATAGCATAAATTTCGTATTCACATGGCGATAATGTGGGTCATTTTTAGAGATGCCTTTGTTGTACTGGTATACACTGGTGGTAATTCTGCGGTAATAGAACTAAATTTAGCCTCTCCCTATCTTCTTCTAATGTCAAACGCCAAAACGAGATAGCTACAATTTTGGTGCTGTCAGTTTCGTTCAGACACGTCAAAATTAAAAGATTTAGGACACGACCTCTGGACATGCTGACTAAAGATACGTATAAAACGCAACATTTTTTGGATCATTTAATAAAAAAATTTAACTCGCTAAAAATGTTTGCTATCTTGTTTATATCTTTGGGATTAGAAAAAGATAGGGAGAGTCTAAATTTAGTTTAAGTTGTGTTACATAATTGTGTGTATAAATTATAATTTATACACACAATTATGTAACACAACTAGTACAACTAGACAAGTTATAACTTGTCAGATACATAAATGGAATGAAAAAATGAACTAAGCAACATGTTGGTTAATATTGAGTTGTATTCGGAATTTAATGATATATTCGGAATCCTCAGTAAATTTACATGGTTAAATTCAACTAGTAATACCACAAAAATAAGTTACGATAACGATATTGATGCGGAGGAGCATTTTTTTAAAGGCACAAAATTTTTTCGGCCAATAATAAAGCAGTGCGTTTACACGGGTAAAATGCTCGTCAGCCATTAGTCGAACGTGAGCGCACCATTGTGGCGTCCACCATTACTTTTTTATATCCACTCACTTTATAGATGTGATGCGCGAGATTACACGAGTTCACCTGTCATTATATTTTCAACCTGAGGCGTAGTGTAATAAGGTTTTTTATTGAATCGGTGCTTACAGTTGGTTTTAATAAGTGTTTGTTAGCACCCATCTGCACCGACGGTGAATGCCGATGTAACTTATTTTTGTAATTTTACTGTAGTTTGATGCCGATTAAGATTTTCAGAATTGGCTGACATACTTTTTACATCATAGTGATGCCTAAACCGATGTCCTTTAAAATTCCCAATGATGCTTATTCCATTTACATTTCCAACGTCAACAAGAACTTTAGTTACGTTACTTTCAATTGTAATTAGTTGGCCGTAATGAATCAAAAATAATCCAATCCATAAAATATTGAGTAAATCAATCTATTAACGCGAATATATATATTAAAATATAAGTTTGTCCAGTGATTACTTTAAAAACAATTAATTCACTGGACAAATAAATAATAAAATATACATATTTGTAATTATTTTATGTTTGCATTGTATTGTAAATTTAAAAATATAGATTAAAATAATAGAATAGAAGAAGTAAAGTGTGTTCAGTTAGTATTATAATAAAAATTTATGTGTGTATGCAAAATAACAAAATTAAATATCTTATAGCTATCATTAAATGGATTGGACCCCGTTCGATTAACTACGCTCAGTTATCGATATACAAATCCGTGGCAGCGCTCTGCCAGTGCGATGGTGAACGGTGATGGACGGTGATGAAGGTGTTCTGCCACTATTGTCTTGGGCGTCGCAGTGTATGCACCACACAAACCTCTCTAGAACCGAATTTGTCGCCTCACTTCAAACAAATTCGGATCTACAGGGTAGATGTAGGGCATTAATATTGATGCCGTAGGGCACCAACTATTGTACAAGTTTCTCTTCTCTTCTGTCTTCTTTTTTGCAATATTTCACTACTGAATCTGAAAATAGAGATATTCATAGACTTATTCGTGTATATCTTAAAATATAGCATAGTACGTCTTAGCAAGGAGTCCAGTGATTGAGGTAAATAGAATCTCAGAACGCAATAAGAACGTAGCCGTGTGATCGCAGTAAGGAATTTTAACACTTTTGAACCTTATAAAATGGCGGCGTCGTGGTTCACCACCCGACACGTCTCGTTGCATGCGGGGGAGAAATATGGGCTGTGGATAGCCACTTTGTGTGATTGAACGATCGTAGCAGGTGGAAAGAAGTGGTCTCTGCATATCCCATTAGGCAAGAGGCGTGACTGTATGTATGCATGTACTACGGTCTCTGCTTACCCTTATGGAATATCGGCGTGAGTGGATGTATGTAGAATCTCAGAATTATAACTGGATATATTGACGGCAGGCATTTAGTATATAGAAAAAAATGTAATGTAAAAGTATATCATCAAGTAGCGTGATCTTATGTAATTTTAACTGTTTTATATTATTTGTGCATAGCGAAGCAACTAGAAGATACTAAGTTAGAGATTGTTTTAATATTATAAAATATTTCAATGTTATGTCCGGAATTAATATTACGTACATTAGTGGTGTAGTGGTTATATACACGACATACGATCGTAAGGTCGCGGGTTCGATCCCGATCCCGTAACACTGAGTTATTTCTAATTCATGTACGGTCTACAATGTAGACACCAATGTACTCAACAGTGAAGGAAAACTTCGTAAGATAACCTGTATGCCCGCATGGGTATGCGAAGTCTACTAACCCGCACTAGGCCAGCGCGGTAGACTACGGCCTAACCCCTCTCCAGGGGAGTTCAGGGGAGGTCCATGCCCCTGTAGTGGGGACGAGTATGGACTGGGGACGATGATGATATTCGAAATATAACTCACTGTACTCTAAAGAGATCATGATGCTGTTTATAAGTCATATTCCTTTACTTGATTTTCTTAGACATATTTATTTCATATGATAATGAGTAAGTACATAGTATTTTAATGAACCAATTTCCTTATTCTGGTCTGCCTGTATCTGTGCAACTTTTTGGTTCAGTATCTAAACCAGGAGTTCTCAAACTTTTTGTTTTAAAGGCCATTTGCCACGTTTTTCTGTTTTGAGTTGACCCATATTCAGCTAATATTGAACTTTTGCGCATTCATCAATTTCAATCGTGTTTTTGACAGCTGACATGGCATAATGTTACTCACTCTGAGATTTAAATCTCTAACTGTCGTGAAGTCATCATATATCCGTGGGAACCAATATAGACCACTTTAGGTATATGTACTCGGATTTAAGAATTTGTAATGATAACTTTAACTGCGAAGTGTTATGCGTGCCATAAATGCATAAATATGAGAAAGAAGCACAATATGACCCGGTGGAGACTGAGAAAGCTGAAATGATGATGAAAACTGAAGACTTATCACCACCATAAGAGAGGACAGTATTTTTTATTGCACACTAACATAAAAAAAAAATACAAACATGTTAAACAAGAAATGAAATAAAATGATCGCGTAAAGTTTGGTTTCAGAGGAATTTCCTTCCGCGAACGCTTCGATAGTGGAATAAGCTTCCTGTTGAGGTTCCTCCAAGAGATTTTTCGAGAGAATATAAATAATTTTTAAAGAGTCGGCAATGTGCATGTGATACCCCCGATGTTGCAGGCGTCCATAGGCTGCGGTAACTGCTTACCATCAGGTGGACCGTAAGCCTATTTGCCAACAACGTGATATAAAAATAAACATTCTACATCGAGCTGTTATATGTGTGACATGATGTGGGTACTTTGGTATTATTAAAATAATATATACCCACATTAGAGGTTACTATATAGCAGTCAATAAAGCAGTAGTTGTTTGCATGTCCAACGTGGTATTTTATTTATGTGTTCTTACCACTACAGAGCTATTTGAAAGACCTCTTTCAGACAATCTTTAAAACAGTTCACGATGGTTCAACACTAGTGGATATAAGAAAAAAAGAGAAATTTGCCGTAATCTCCAAAATTGGCAGCTGTCTTAGAAATCGCAGTAAAAATTTGTTGAGTCGCAGGCTAACCGCTGCCCATTTATTATACAAGGTCAACCCCTCGGCTGTTCCTCACAGCACCATGAGATGGTTACGTAATAGAACAAGAAACTTATTACAAGATGTTTATTTTAGGGGTAATGCTCCAACGAATGCTATTTCAATAGTATAGTGCAGTATTTGTCTTATATGATACAGGTGTTTTTTTAACTGTGCAAGGATGGCCATATACCGTTATACCGAACGTGCTCAAAGGGGTGGCCCCCTCTGAGCACTTTCGGTATTTTAAGAAAAACTGTAAGGTACTTAGATTTTTAAATAGACAACATTTGAACAAATGATTAGTTACAGTTTGATAAATGTAAGACAAAAAATAGTATCTTTGCCGTTTAACAGGTTGAGCCCGGTGTCGGTCCAACAGTGAACTTTCCGTGTGGCCGGCATCGGTCCCTGGGGACCGACAGTGAACTTTTCGTTTGAATAGCGTCGATCCCTGGGAGTGACAGTAACAGAATTAAAAAATAAAAAGGTGTCTCTATACTTCCGTGGTTTCTTTCCAACTGATCGTTTTTTGGACATCGTCTTATTGCCATTTGTCTTTTTGACATCTTCATAAGCGTTATCGTTATAGTATACTAGCTTTTGTAGGCGGCTCTTGAACTTTAACTTTAACACTAATGGCGGCTACTAAAAGCAAGCTTTATCAAGCTTTATCTTCAGCTCAAAGCTTAAACAAACAAACATCGATAGATTTGGTTTCAGAAGTCCTTAATTAATCGATCTGAATACAATACAGTACAATAATAGACATGTTTTTTTTTTTTCAAAATTAATTGGTTCCGTTCTCAGCTAGGAAAATATATTTTTCTTTTAAATAGTATTTCTACAGTTTAATTTCTATCCGTCTGGCTCGAATCTTGGGTGTCAAGAGTGAAGTGACAAATACTAAAAGGAGCAATTGTATGAAGTGAGAATTTTTCGCTATGCCCCATCAGATTTACCCATCCGTGTTTAGTTAAAAATTTCATCCCGTGTTCCAAATTTTAGATAATATTTTAATATAAAATATATCAAAAAAAAAAAAATTGTGTACAATGAGTGGTCTTATCACAAATTGCAAATTCTCCGGGATACAACGTCAGTTAGTGATATGTAATGACATCTTCAAGTAATTAAACGAAATGAAATTAATAAAATTAGGGAATTAATTTAAAAAATCCCTAAAATAAATGACTAACTTACGGCTCTGAGACGTGATACTTCACAAAAGGT
>WUAW01037834.1:3989-17610 GCA_017165845.1 Thaumetopoea pityocampa | reverse complement strand
AATGTAGTTTTATATTAGATATTACAAAATTAGGGGGGTGGTCTATACTTTTGTCGCGGACTGTAGATGATACAATGTCTTTGTTTAATAGACTAAACCTAATACATGCATTAAAATAATAAGACTATGTATGCTAAATAAACAATAAAACCATCGAGGAACACAAAAGTATAACATCGACTAAATATAACGTAAAGAATACTCACATTTTGCATTAAACACCCGCGGGCCGCGTGCAACGTACACTTACCATAAAGTTGTTTGGGTGACTAGCTGGTGTGCCAGTGGTGGAGTGCGGGACGCGCGCGCGCGGCCCGGCCGGCTAGCGGCTTGTGGAACGTTCCACAGACTAGTTTCGTATTGGTTGCGTTCAGAAAAAATAATCAAAATATCAAAAATTTATGAATATCGGAATTAGTAGATACACAAAACATAGTAGATCTGAGGTTTTAGTTTTGCAAGCTTTTCCGGGAGTTTATTTTAATGAATATTTGTTTCATTGTAAAGTCCTACAAAGGCATTATTATTTAAAAAAATATTTAATTGTTTGTTACTTCACTCTCCAGATGGTCAGTTAGTAGTGGTGCAGATACTGTTGTAATAAAATTTAACCAAATTTAGTCCCTCCCTATCTATTTCCAATGTCAAACGCCAAAACGAGATAGCTACATTTTGGTGCTGTCAGTTTCTTTTATAAACGTCAAAGTTAAAAGATTTAGATGCGATCTCGGAACATACGAACTAAAGATACCCAAAAACGCAACATTTTTTTTGAACCGTTTGATAGAAACGTAGGTCGGCACTGGTTATAAATGAATTCTATCTCGTTTTGACGTTTGACATTAGAAAAAGATAGGGAGGGACGAAGTTTAGTTAAGTTACACAGTCTACAGATCAGCACCAGTAATTACATAAAACAGTTATCATAATTTGTTTTTGTCAACTGATCAATGTCATTTTATCAACATCATAATATTTCATTACTTTTAGACATAAAAGGCGTATCATTATAGTTATAAGTTTGTAGGTACAGGCTACATAAATATAAAGTCGTATGTAAGCCATTTTGGAAACCGGTTTTGCAAACGTGGCCTGATTATTCGAGTTATGAAACTAAGTAGTACCACAATTAAAGATGGTAATAACTGTTATATTGCAATAATGAATTATCCTGTTGTGTTATTTAATAATAATTGTTATTGTAGACTGTTGTCCGTTATTCTGTTATTATTGTTTTGCGAAACGGTACTGTTGTAGAAACACAGTGAAGTGACACAAGCGAAGTGTTAAAATATGAGCGCGCCATTTTCGACAATATTTATATTGTCCTTTACTAATAATGTATGGTCAGTGGAATTACCTTCATATTTTTCACTGTCAGTCACTATATTACACTGCATCCTTTATAATAATACTTGCATACATAATGACAACAATCAGTTACTGACAACCAATAAGAATAGTGTAAATTATAGCACCAAAAAATTTGAATTCGTTATCTGCTGTTTGTATTCTTAATTACAAAATTAGGCTTTACTGCCACGGAAGAAAGCACAAAATCGTAATAGCAATTTGTGATCATAAGATATTAGAAATCCATTTTATCAAATATGAACTTTATTACGTTCTGTGAAAGATTTATCAAATCATGCCAAGCAGCCGCGCACACACGTTGCGCTATCCCATTCACAAACGTAGTGTACGCTTTTGCATGCCTTCTCTTAAACTGTTGTCGAATAACAGTTTATAACGATAACGGGATAACTGAGCATTCAATAATGGATTCTTCTTTACATTCAAATAATGCATTATCATAACTGTTGCTGTAATAACGACGACTGCTAACCACAATCTATCTCAATATATTATTACGTGTGTAAATATACTGCCTAGTACCATATTTTGTAGGTACAGTGGAAAATCATAACATTCATTATTTTTTAAACAAGTTAACACTTTCAAAAATTATTAGGAATAGTGTTTCTAATAATTTTTGAGTGTTAACTTGTATAATTATTTAATATATAATAATATTTAAATAAAATTTAAGGTCAGGGGTACTTATTCTTTTTGCCTGTCCGGCAAATAGACTTAAGTATACAGGTAAGCGACCCCGGCCCCCCGAGCTACTACTGTCTCTTCGTATTCCTTCCGAGATAGTAGTACCCTATATCCTATAATCCTTTTCTCAAATTTCATACTCCTTTCTCAATACACCTTTCCTATCTCAACCTCTTTCCTTGCCTTCTTTTTCGTGGGAACACAATGAGGCTTTTTATCGCTATTGAACCTTAAATGGCGGCGTCGTGGTTCGCCACCCGACACGTCTCGTTTCCCGCGGGGGCGAAAAGTGGGTGACGGTTATCCACCTTGCTCGTAGCAAGTGGAAAGAAGTGGTCTCTGCGTACCTTCCGTCGTATAGTGGTCAGTATACCCGCCTGTAACGCAGGAGACCAGGGTTCGATTCCCCGCCGGAGAGCCAGGAAATAGGGCGTGAGTGTATGTATGTATGTATGTAATGTAATATTTAAATATATTTAATGTATAATTATATAATTTTTGAAAGTGTTAAGTGGTAACATCTGTTTCATGGGGGTGTATGACACAAATTTTTACTAATAAATTAAATATAAATTGTAGCTTGGTAACATCAAAAGAACGCTACCTACTTTTTGAAGTAATCTGAGTTTATGAGACCATACTAATTTTCCATTTCCATTACGTATGCCAAAAATGTCAATAAAATATAATTTCACGTGAATATATGAATTTACATACGAAGAAAAATTTGAACAGCAGTTAATGGAAGACGATTTTTAGTCCTTTTATTAGAGCCGTTGGCACGTTTGACCTTTGACCATTGTATCTTGTATTAACGCAACTGAGTATGGTAGTGATAACAGAGTACACATTTTGTATGCAATAAATGCGTGTGCTGTACAGGCATTATGAAACTATAACATCATCTCATCTTTACCCAAATGAGACTATATAATATAAATCGTTTCCACAAACGAAATTACAAATCAGCTCTTTTTTACTTGTTACGAAATATCTTAGATTATTTAGGTAAATAATCTAAGCGAAATGCCCTTGTTTTAGCCACACTGCGCGTTTTCACTTAATTGCTTAATTGAAAATTGATTAATCTTCTCCAACCTGGCGTTATTAATCTCGATTTTTTATTTCCATCTTCCCAATCTGTCTACTCTATTCGATCTTAAAGATTAGACTAGATTCTATAGCGGTGAACTCAATGAGCTCCTTTTGTTGATTGCGCTCCACAAATCACCATATTTCAAAGCAGATTACATATTACCGATACTCTTTTGGTACGATTAGCCAAACCATTTTCTTCACTCTCCCTAAGCTTGTTCGTCAGGTAACGGATACTAACACTGCCATAGATAATAGGAATGAGTTAGTAAGCGTTTCGATCGTGCAAATCTACTCCAAACCACCTCAATCAATCTTCTGGGCTTTGTCTGTAACAACATTTAGCAACATTTCATCGAATAGGTACATCAGTTACATACGCGGTCAAATTGTAACGATACTTATGTACCTCAGAACCTTTATTTCCTGTAGTGTTAATCACAACTATTTCTAGAGTGTTACAATTTCATTACACCTCTTATTTAGGTCGATGTTCAAATACATTGTAACAATTTGAATTCATGCCGATTAGTTGTTGAATTTTATTGGGTTTCGATTTTGTAATGCGTCGATTTTCTTTTTCATATATAATATATGCTTGCTTATCCTTTTAAAAGGTCTTACCTAATCACTCCCTCCTTTTTAAAGAAGAATCCCATGTTTGGCAGTGGACTTATAAGGCTGTTGATAATGACTTCATCTTTTTACTTTATAAATCGAAATGGTTCTATTCACTTAAAATTTAACAATAATTAATATTATATCTAGAAACTTATGGTTTGTCTGACTACTCTCAGTCAGTATCTTCATCGTTATCAGTCGTTCTTCCTATGTAACTTGCAAAAGCTGAGTAATAGCTAGAACTGTTCATTTCTGCCCTATAATAACGCTTTATTGAAATTGTGTTGTATTCGAGTTTGTAACGTGAATACATTATGAGCCATTTTAGAGCCAATTACATAAATACTGGTGATTGCTATTGTTCTCGTATGTATTGTAACATATTTTAAATTCAATCACAAATGTTACAGGTTACATTACA
Source organism: Thaumetopoea pityocampa (assembly GCA_017165845.1). Taxonomy (NCBI): domain Eukaryota; kingdom Metazoa; phylum Arthropoda; class Insecta; order Lepidoptera; family Notodontidae; genus Thaumetopoea; species Thaumetopoea pityocampa. The sequence continues at coordinate 13,412 of WUAW01037834.1, read as the reverse complement.
ATTGTTGCCCAACTCTTATCGAGTTTGCTAGAACAATGACAAAGCAAATAACACAAGCGTTACGCTTGATAGATTTATCGAGAGTTTTCTTAAAAAATTTGGCGAACCAATTAATATCTGGTAGAAAGGCTGCAAATATTTTCATTCTCATGATCTCCACAATCCTCGTGGTTCATAGTAGGTATTATTAAATACCAATATTACTATCCTAAAACCTGGACGTGGATTCTATCCCCAGCTGGCACCTGTGGATTTTCAATAAATCATAGTTTGAATGATTAAGGGTTTGGCGAAGGAAAACTGTTAGAAGGAGGTACGCCTCTACACCTTCCGAGATTATATAAGGCACGAGGATACATACATACACACTCACGCCAATACCCCAAGGCAAAGACAGGGTAGTAAAGGTAGACAAAGACCATAGTACATTACAGTCATGCCTCTTTCGGATCGGGGTAGGCAGAGACCACTTCTTTCCACCTGCTACGATCGTTTAATGTAGTAGTGGCATTATCCGCAGCCCACATTTCGCCCCCACGGGCAACGAGACGTGTCGGGTGGTGAACCACGACGCCGCCATCTTATAAGGTTCAAAAGTGTTAAAGTTCCACATTGCGTTCCCATGGCTTAGTGGAGAGGAATGAAAAGAGGATGAGGTATGAAAAGTGTATTGAGCAAGGAAAATGGAATTTAGAAAAAGGACTATATGATACTACTATCTCGGAAGGAGTAAGAAGAGACAGTAGTAGCTCAGGGGGCCGGGGTCGCTTACCCGTATACTTAAGTCTATTTTTCGGACAGACTAAAAGACTAAGTACTCCCTGACCTATATATAGCGCCTATTTTGGCATGAGGATGTTGTTGTAAATAGACGATTCAATTTTCTGAATCCTGGTAAACACTAGCAACCAAGATTTATTTTTAAGAATACTGCTATCCTTTTTCACCTAGTTATTCTAGGTGTATGTGTAGTTATTTTAATGATTCTGGCGATAAATCAATATCGAATCAATACCTATACATGTGAGATCGGGGTGGGAGTCAAACGTCGATTAGAACACAAATCCACACGAACCTAATAAAAGCTATTTGTATTTGTTTATTTGTTAACCCCTTCAGGCATCAACCGCTGAGCCGGTCGTTTTAAAATTTTGCCGGGAAGTTAATATGACACTTATGACGAACATAGACTATGAATCATGATCACTATCGTAAAGATGTTATGAGCATTATTGCGGGATAACTAGTTATAATAAATATCATCATCCCCAGTCCATATTTGTCCCCATTACAGGGGCACGGACCTCCCCTGATTAGGAGGCTGATTAGGCCGTAGTCTACCGCGCTGGCCTAGGGCAGATTGGTAGACTTCAGAGACCCATGCGGGCATGCAGGTTTCCTCACGAAGTTTTCCTTCTACGTTGAGTACATTGTCTACAATGTAGACCGTACATGAATTAGAAATGTCTCAGTGGTACGGGACCAGAAACGAACCCGCGACCTTTCAATCGTAGCCGTGATCATATCTAACCACTACACTGATTTGATAAATATATATAAATTAACTATTATTGCTGTAGCGCCGGCGTAATAATCGCATCACTTCATCACTCTCCGTGAGTATCTCCCAAGGTTCTCACGCCATCTGCGAATTGCACCAGGATAATAGGCAGCACCGTTATCCTCATCCAATACGCCTGCCAAACGCCTGCCTTTTTGAAGAGGAGGCCTATGTCTAACAGTGAACTTCCTCAGACTGATGATGATAATGAATTAACTAATTATAATTTTTTTTTTTTTTGTTTTCAGCACCAGTTCCCAGCATTGTACGACCTGAAGGTAGGCGGTATTTTGTACCTGATGGGGGTGTTCTTCTTCAAGTCTGACGGCCGCATACCCTTTGCCCACGCTATATGGCACATATTCGTGGCGCTTGCGGCGACTGTTCATTACCTAGCCATATTGCGACATCTCTTCCCCGAACTAAAATCACATTGAAGACTGCCCATTTAATTAATTGAATCTCCATTAGAGCTCTCTATGGCTATTTTTCTAACCTCAACTATGGCCCTACGTAACATAATTTAGGAGACGATCGCTGAAACGTCTGCACTCGAAACCAAGCAGCTATGAACTGCGTCTTTGTTGGGACACTTACATAAATGAATCATTATTATATTTACATTTAAATGAATCTTCAATTTTTGTTCAATGCTGTTAACCGGAATCTAATGTATTTCTAATGACCTAGACTAAGCTATATAATTATATTTGTAAACTATTATGATAATTTACATTTAAAATGTAACAATTTTAATGATATATTAACACCAGTACTTCCTGGACGTAATGTATAGTTAGCTTGTGATATCTCGTTCACTAGCGGAAGTTGAGAGAGAGACAACAAAAAGCGAGTATTATATTACCATATAGTTTTGTAGCTGATAAAACTCTCCAATTCCAATTCCAATTTGTCTGTTATAGTTCCATCGATTAACGATGATTCTGCCAAACTCTCGCTTTTAGACATGACGAGTCGATGACTGAATATTTGAGTTAACATTTCTTTTTTTCGCTTGGATCGCTTTTCATTATCTCCATTTGTTGTATACAAGAGTACAGCTAATCGATAGTCGCTACCTCACAGGCAGTCAGATAAGCCCCCCTAGCCAAGTTGACTTTCTACAATCGTTATCGCTAATAGAAACGAAAAAAATAAATTGGAATGACAATTGTTATCGCCAAGTCACACGTGACTTATCGAGTAGAAGTGTCATTCCAATACATATTTTTCCTTTCTATTAGCGATAACGATTGTAGAATGTCAACTTGGCTAGGGGGGCTGATTCATCAAAGCGAGCATACTTTATATAATCTGCGTTATTTTTCATCGTCGTTATGTGGGTAGAATTTACAAATTTAGTGTTACAAGCATTTTATAGTGCAGCCATAATACCAGAGAATACATATTATTACCGTTTATGTGCTTGTTTTATGTTGGAATTGAATTTTTTATCTATGTATGATGTAAGAATAATCTACCGTCAGTGTCACACGATAACTTCGAGGGATCAGAGTCCATGAGAAGTACCCATGTACGTCTTCCAAAAGGCCACTTATTATTAAAATGATCTCGAGCATACCACATGTGGGTAATATTGTTATCAAATAGTTTTAAATAGCAGCCATTGAATATTTTTAATAGTGTTACATCACTGTATAGTGTTTGTTAAAGTTAACATAAGTTGGTGTGCTTAAGCTATTATTGAGGTTACCGATCAAAAGACACGGCCGGAATTTCTAGAGCTGCGCCCTAAGGGGCCGTTCAACTATTACGTAAGCAGATTCATTACAATTATTTACCCCCCCATCCCCCTTGTCAGCAAAAGTAAGCAAAACTTACACCCAAATGCTTCAATAATAAGCAAAGCAAAGACCCCCCCCCCTCCTACAGTGCTTACGTAATACTTGAACGGCCCCTAACAGAAAACACTCAAATAAAAAAGCAAGAAAGAAACATTTAACTTACACTACTATTTTTATAAATTTGCTACATACATACATACATACACTCACGCCGATATCCCATAAGGGTAGGCAGAGACCATAGTACATATTACATACATACATACATACACTCACGCCGATATCCCATAAGGGTAGGCAGAGACCATAGTACATATTACATACATACATATAGCCACACCTCTTTCCCATCGGGGTAGGCAGAGACCACTTCTTTCCACCTGCTACGACCATTTACTGTAGCAAAGTGGCTATCCGCAGTCTACATTTCGCCCCCGCGGGCAACGAGACGTGTCGGGTGGCGAACCACAACGCCGCCATTTTATAAGTTTCAAAAGTGTTACTGTTTCTCATTGCGTTCCCACGACTTAGGGGAGAAGAAAGGAAAGAGGATGAGATAGAAAAGGTGTATTAAACAGGGAATATGGAATTTAGGAAAAGGACTATAGGGTATAGGATACTACTATCTCGGAAGGAGTAACAGGAGACAGTAGTAGCTAGGGGAGGCCTGGGTCGCTTACCCGTATACTTAATTCTATTTGCCGGACAGACTAAAAGACAAAGTATTCCCTGACTATAAATGTGTTGTTTTATAAATTTGTCGTTAGCAATATATACGAGCACAAGTCCAAATGGCTGCCAACTCGGCATAATGCTGTGGTGTTAAACACCGCTGGTTTTCAGCTGGACCCGTAATCAAAACATGTGTATAACTTTTATAATTATCAGGCTTAGAAGTAAGATTATCTTCCAACACAATGACAACAGTATATTTGCAATATTCCAAAAATATCACTGGATAAGTACATACAACACATTTCCGTTGAAATATGTGTACACTATCTTTATGGGTATAAATCGTGTTCCGCTAAGGCATACATTTCCGCATCAGAATATTCTTTTTGATATAATATAAAAAGATGCAACATGTTCAATCAAGTACATTGAGAACGGTACTTCTTATTAACAGTTGGCATGCGGGTATACTTCGCCGCCAACTTAATCGTGCAGCGGGCTTTTATTCGTGGATCGCGCGGAAGTTTGTTCATTCGGTAAAATACCAGTAAATCGAAAATTTCTTCGTTTTTATCAACGAAACTTTTTTTATTTCACACTTAAATATATACTCTATGATTATTTCAAGAAAAAAAAACAACATTTTCACGAAAAACGTAAAAGTATGTTGTCCGCATACCAAGTGTTAACCTTACGGGCTGCGTTTATAATAGTTTAAGTTTTATAATCAGAGACGTGAGAGACTGACTTTATAAAGTGACTTTATAAATGGGGTACAAAGTAATCGTTCACCGGCTTAAACTGCTAATCCAAATAGCAATTATCAAAAATTCAGAGTTTTAAACATTCCTGGACCATGAAACTATAGCCATTACTTTGGTTCATTTTAATAGTGGGTTTCACATATAATTATTATTATACTTTTTGTATCCTGAATCTGGACTGATCTGATCCGGCCATGTCCTTTGTCGATCGTAACGGTCAAAGCCGAGATTTTAATCTAAAATTTTAAACGTTCATTAACTTCGTATTCCGAATCTAAGTTGCTAAATTTATTAGAATTTGCAACTTTGACTATACGTCTATTTAAATACTTTACGCTGTACTTCCGGACGGTTGGATTGTATGTGTGTATGTATATTATGTTCATGGATTGTGTATGTATATATTATACAGTTATGTTGTAACGCATGTCGTACTACAATCAATACTCTTTCATCAAGGTTTTTCGACTTCCTTAGCCAATGTTTAGGACCGGTGCGATGATAATGTCACGCAGGTTAACAAGTTGCTCTACTTGCTTGGCATCAATTTCAGCTACTCTTTATTTTTACAATAGAATAGAATATTCTTTATTGCATACCAATACAAAAAAAAACAGTAAAGAAGAAATATAAGGTGTACATTAGACGGTCTTATCGCAGTATGTCATCTCTTACAGACAACGTTAATTATATTTTATTATTCGCTTATTAAGGCAGCTCTTTTGTAACACAAGAGTTATATGCTATTGTGTGATTTATTTTAGAAAAGCAGATGTCTAATTATTTAGTCAAAGACAAACAAAGACTGCAATAGAACTTACTAAATATATTTTTACTACGATCTGTTATATTTCCATAATTAAATATTCTTTATGTAATTACTAGATAAATAAAAGACTAACTATTAAAATAAGTAAATTGTCATGAAGATATGGTTTTTTATCAGGACGGTACAGAACCCATACCTGCCAATTAGGCAAACGATCAAGAAACTTGTCAGGGAATTACATAGGAAGTATAGAGCTATTACTCTCCTATATAATTATTCGAAGAACACTCTCGAAGAGGATTCGTTTTAAAAATTGAAAAGGGAACTCGATATAAACAAAGTCGAGTATAATAAATCGGAAGAGGAACCCCTCCAAACAAATGACAGACCGAAGAAAGAGAATAGACAAAAGCTATTTTCTGAAATGTTTATCGGACTGTAAATAAAATGCATTTTTTTCGCACAGTTTTGCTTTTGCGCAATTTTAAAAAACTATTCCAATGTTTGGAATTTTGGGTCATCTGAGAATTTATCGCAAAGTTTCGATGAAATTCCGTACTACAGGGATTCGTTTTTTTTTTTGTGATATTACAAGGCACTGAAAGGTGAATTCGATTGAACTTTGAGTTTATCAATATATTTGCTATGCCTATACGTATATATAAAAAAATCGTGTCCATATATAAATGGCAACACGAAACGAGTTTGTTGCAGTACGACACGTGTATCGTTTAATTTTATAAATTACTATGTAAATAGTTATTAGCAAGCCAAATTTTAAGACAGTAAATGTGTGTATATTTTGTAAAATATTGTTGAATATTCTAATATCGTTGTAGTGTTTGTAGTTGTATTATCTCAGAATCTCGAGACCAATCCAACCCTTTTTAGAGTAACTATTTAAACGTAATCTTATTGTCGGTTTATAAAAACTTTTTATACCTATTTAACTTATTATAATTATATTAAATCTAGTTTTTCAATGAAATCTTATACACCTTCAATGTGAACCTTAATCAGTTCATCATAGTGTAGCTAATTGAATGTATCTGTGTATAATCTCATGTGACTACTGTTAAAATTATCTTTGAACCATTATTTACTATTTAATTATTTATATCTCCTAATTTAGAATAAATAAGGATTGCTCAATTATTCATGTGACTAGATAATATGTTGTTTGACTTCCAATTGTTATATCAACTTTATTAGCTGAAATGCCTATCGATACTCATAATAGAGTTCTCGCTTAATTAGGTCGTGTCTTCATACAATACTGGTATCACGATTACACCCACTGAGCATTGTTCAATGTTCCCATATAACAATCGAGTCTGTTTGAAAACTGGGCCGTATCGACGTCACACAATCGTTCAGTGTAATACAATGGACAGGCGGAATTAAAACCAAACAGACATAATATATCTTTAACCTTTAAACAATTCTAATATTCTTGCGAAAGTGTTGCATTTTAAAATTACCTCCAGTCCTTTGCAGCCATTGTAATCTGGTCACATGAATTAGTGCTAATTTTTTTTTTTACAATTTCTAGTCATTTTATTTGCTACAAACATTTAATGTAGTGGCAATAGTAGAAATTACTTGAGGAAAATGTGTGCTATAACGTTTTTTTTTATGTTACAGCGATATTCTCTATAATAACCCCTCAGCTGTTGACCCCGCTCTAGGAGGGTAATACAATGTTTAATTTAGCCCTGTAACTGTATCTTTCCTGCTCTTACTTGCACAAAGTATAGAGAAATGAACAAGGATGGTATATAGTCACGTGACATCAAACCACCGATATCCGCCAATTTGCGCAACATGGCCGCCACAATTGAGCCACAGCTGAGGGGATATGGAGTGTGTTAAGGCCATACATATATAACACTTAGCATCGGCGATTTTGGGATTTTAACTCATTTTGACGAGATACTACATTTGATCTCTGTACTGATTATGTATATTAGATATTAGCAGTTGTACGCTTGCTGCATCGGATGGCAGACAGATAAAGTAAGGCAGAAAAGGAGACTCGCATAGCGTTCGGGTGCGTGCATTGGTGCTCATGGGAAACGATTATATAAGCTAGATTTAACATCCCAGGCGCTGTATTGAGCTTCCAATAAGCAAGTAACTTGCCTATCGCTGATGCTAAAAGTTATTGTGTCTATGTCTCATGTCAATAAAGCGATTAATCAACGCGGCCTCTGTGTACGCAATGAGTGCCCTGAAAATTCACACCGGACCCATACTTTGTGCCATATTGATTGAGAATAACGAGCATTGTGCCCCCGGCAAATTTTGGAGAAAAACCTAAAGTAACTTGGAAAATAATCAATATTGAGTTAAAAAAAGAAAGAATAATTGAACATCGATGTTATTTCACGATACTAAAACAAAAACAGGGTAAAACATTTGGTTCATTTAAATGGCGCTGATTCTGTTGTAACAGAACTTAACTAAATTGGTCCCTCTATCTTTTTCTAATGTCTAGCGCCAAAACGAGATAGCAAACATTTATAGCGAGTACTGACCTACGTTTCTGTCAAATGGTTCAAAAAAATGTTGCGTTTTCGCGTAGCTTTAGTCCATATGTTTTGAGATCGCGTCTAAATCTTTTAATTTTGACGTTCCTAAACGAAACTAACAGCATTAAAATTGTAGTTATCTCGTTTTGTCTTTTGATATTAAAAAGAGATAGGGAGGGACTAAGTTTGATAAAGTTTTGTTACAACAGAATCAGCACATTGTTTTGTTGCCTCTTCATGCAGTATTGATTGTGGTAATTATAAAAATGGTGTCCATCACTATAAGTGACTTTGTTTTCTGTGCCAATGAGTTCCGGGTTCGAATCCTGATTAACTTTGTGTGATGAACACAAATGTTTGTATCAGAGTCATAGACGTATTTATCTATTTTTGTATTTTATTTATCTATATAAGTATTTATATCGTTATCTACTAGATATTACTACTCCCTAGACATACGGAATCCTAATTTGGGATTAGATCAATATATATGGAAGTGTCCAGAATATTATTGTTATATAATTATATTTAAAAAAAACTTACCTCTCAATATAGCCCTAATTCAAATTATGATGTTTAAAGCATTATAACAAGCACGTTGAGCCGTTTCCCCCCAATTCTAGGGGTCAATGCCCGTTATTCTTTGTCGATATGGCACAGAGTATAGACAGATTCAGTTCTTTCTAGCGATTCGTTCAAACGAGATGTCGCTGTTTCTGTTATGTTAAAAGTTGTTTTAAAGTTATATAATTTCTTTATATACCTATTTGTTATTTAAAAATTATCATTTTCGAATGTAATTTTTGAAGGTATGAATCATTAATCATGGTCAGTCAAGGTTATAACAGGGTAAAACAAATATTACAAAATTGCACAAAATTTGAATTAATGTATTGGACGAATTCTTGAATTTTGGTTAATTAAAGTTAGGTTTGATGAAATCAGAGTTGTTTTTGAAATATCCTTTAGTGTTATGCATTATTTATATTGTAAAGCTGTAGCACGCTATAGGATACCTATGTAGTTTTGTAGATAATTGAATATTCCTCTTGAAGTGCAAACTATTTTTAAGTAGGGGAGGGTAGAATCATCTTGTTTTAATAGTGATGTTCTGGGTATTATTAGGGTCCTATTATTATAATACGAACCGTGGAGATAATATGTATTTGCAGAAAATTAATAGTATAATAATTTGTATCTATATACGACATAATTTTTTAATGATTATCGCTTAAAGCAGAGGTCTTCAAACTTTTTTGTCTTACACTTAGACCCCCGAAGCGTAGTTAATATAACATTTTTGTAAATTTATTAACTA
>WUAW01037833.1:992-16683 GCA_017165845.1 Thaumetopoea pityocampa | reverse complement strand
AGATTATTATTAATAATTTGAGCATTCTCGAAAAAAATCCATATTAAACAACAAATCATCTAAATTAAATACAAAATAATATTTTAACTATTTTGCAATTACGTCATTATTCTATTGCATGAGCGATATGTTACACCGTCATATGTTTTACTAGATTTCACCCGAAACCCTGCCCACGTAAATTTCGTTTTTCGCGCTAAATGAAAATTCCCGAAATAATTATATACACACACATCAGTTTTTCCCTGGTTCTCTGACAGGAAAACGAACCCCGGTCTCCTGCGTGATCGGCGGAGATACTGACCACTATACTACTGGAGAATTGAGGTAGGCAAAGACCACTTCTTTCCACATGCTACGATCGTTTAATGAATCTTGCTATCATCGTTTCGTTAAATAGTTATAGAATTACAAAAAAGTCCACGATGGTTCATAGATTATTTTTTTATTTGGGCTCTTGTGCCATAATGGAGGCTGACACGGCTACTGAAACGGCTTTATTTTCAGTTCTACTAATTTTTATTAATTACTAATAATTTGGTGAAACATTCTTCAGTATTTAAGTTACAGTAGTACAATTAAGAAACGCTGTAATCAATATATACTAGCTGATTTTCGCGTGAACCTCGAACAAACAGACCAACAAACGCGGAGGAAACAAAAGATGATTTCGGTTTCAGTAGCTCTTTAGTTTTTTTTTAATTTACAGACAATAGCGTCGTACAATTTTAAAACCAGATGTTTTATTAAGGTCAGGGAGTACTTGGTCTTTTAGCCGGTCCGGCAAATAGATTTAAGTATACGGGTAAGCGACCCCGGTCCCCCGAGCAACTACTGTCTCTTCCTACTCCTTCCGAGATAGTAGTATCCTATATCGTATAATCCTATTCCAAAATTCCATATTTTTTGCTCAATACACCTTTCCTACCTCATCCTTTTTCCTTTCCTCTCCATTAAGTCGTGGGAATGCAATGAGGAACTTTTACATTTTTAACCTTATAAAATGTCGGCGTCGTGGTTCGCCACCCGACACGTCTCGTTGCCGGTGGGGGCGAAATATGGGCTACGGATAAACACTCTGCTACATTGAATGATCGTAGCAGGTGGAAAATAGTGGTCTCTGCCTACCCCAATGGGAAAGAGGCGTGACTGTATGTATGTATGTAGTATATACTATGCTCTCTGCCTACCCTTATGGGATATCGGCGTGAGTGTATGTATGTATGTAATCTTACCTTTCAATCAACGCCTACGTACACACGCTTACAAAGCAAATTTTTCCTGTAGTAGACTTCACTGATAATGATGATAAATTTTATTTGCATCAACTCACACATACATACATACACTCACGCCGATATCCCATAAGGATAAGCAGATCCCATAAGGGTAGGCAGATATCATAGTACATACTATATACATACAGTCACGCCTCTTTCCCATTAGGATAGTCAGAGACCACTTCTTTCCACCTGCTACGATCGTTTAATGTAGCAAAGTGGCTCATCCATACATAACTCAATAAAAATCTAATGCAGTAATAATGACCAGGTCTTATTGTATATGATTGTTTAAGAATGATGTTTTAGAAATTGAAGTTAATCATTTTGTAAAATTTCAATAATAGCTAAGCAGGGGGTCTACCCAAATGGGAAAAAGATAGCAAGTGGTTTACGAACCAAAAGTTTGCGGAACTTTGGCTTATACCACAGATTCCCTAATAAATTTTCATATTAAAACATCCTTTAGTTTAATTCTAAAACATTTTTAAGTTTCATTCTAAAACATTTTTAGTCCATTTGTGATTAGGCAACTTTCATGAAAAACATGATGTACTTAAATATTAACATACTCACCTTTAAAATGAAAATACCACTTTACACATCACAGACCACGAAATTAGAAGCCGCAGGTCATGAGATCTTACAAACTCGTGTAGGTACATATGTGTAATTACAGAACGGTTTGCGTAACACATAACTACGCATAATAGCTCGAAAGTGTGTGTCTGAGAACAATGTGGGCAATATCCTTTCTGGTCCAGAAACGACGTCCGGCCTAGATGCTGTCCCCGTCCGTGCACCATCCAAACAGTGAAAGTAAACCATTGTTATAGTGACACGCAACCCATATAATATAATGGCACTCGCAGCTTAAGTTTCTTGGATGTGAAACACTTTACGTGTTACGTAGTGAGTAACAGACCGGTGCTTTTATGTACTTATAGTGAGAAATGTGTGTGTTAAATACATAAAAATAAAACAGACAGAGGTGCAGATTCAAATTTTCAAATTCAAATTCAAAATTCTTTATTGCGAACATAGGTGATTACAATGACAGTTAATTTATTAAACTTCTCTCTCTGGTGCTTTTTTATCTTCAATGGTGGTTATTTCAGAAGTACTTAATGGATAAGCGACCTCGGCCCCCCGAGCTACTACTGTCTCTCCTTCCGAGATAGTAGTATTTTATACTCCTTTTCCCAAATACCATATTCCTTGCTCAATACACCTTTCCTATCTCACCTTCTCTCCTTTCCTTTCCATTAAGTGAGTAGCTGCCGCGCCGATGGCTGCACGGCAAGACTCAAGATAATGGCTAGCTAGCCTTAACCAAGCACGTGGGACTCTGTTTGGGCGGACCTGATTTACGTTTATTTTTGTAGAAACGCAATGAGGAACGTTAACATTTTTGAACCTTATAAAAATGGCGGCGTCGTGGTTTGCCACCCGACACGTCTCGTTTCCCGCGGGGACGAAAAGTGGGCTAAGTTAGACACGTCGCTCCTAACAAGTGGTAACAAGTAGTCTCTACCTACCCCATTTCTTCGGTAGGATAGTAGTCAGCATCCCCGCCTGTCACGCGGAAGACCGGGTTTCGATTCTTTCCCAGAGAGCCAGGAAAAAAGCGTGATTGTATGTAGTGGTAATTTCATTTTAAAACTTACCTTTTTTATTGTGCAGTAAATGCCCGTCGCATACGGGTATGTGGGGTTTTTGGTTACCCACTAGAAAGGCAGACGAGCTACAAAAGTACGCGTACTACTTTTATAGCCCGTATGCCTTTGATTGTGAATTTCTATTTGTTCTTAAAGGTTGCCTGGAAGAGATAAAGGTTGCCTGGATAAGATCTCTTTTAGTGATAAGGCTGCCCATTGTAACACTTTTCGTATCTGATTTTTCCTTCTGTAATTGTTTTTGGTGTGTAAATAGTAAAGATCTACCTATCTATTTTAAATATTTTTATTATTTAAAATAGATAGGTAGATAACTCTTTACTATTATATTATATTTTATCGAATGAATGTATTACTGTAATACATTCACTCGATAAAATATAATACTATTAATTAAATTAAATTTAATACTATTATAGCGTCATCTGTTATTCCATAGTAAAATAACCTGAAATTCTAAGGCCATCTGTCATTGACTTATCGAATTATGTCAAAAAGACGACAATTCTTGTAAAATGTCGGAGTTTGATATCAGAAATATTCAGAAAATATGGATGTGTTACTCCTAAAACATAAAACTATCTTCCAAATATTTCGCAGCCCAATATAAGCGCGTCGCGTGTAGCGGGCTGCCATTTTTTTTAGATGCAGTGTTGCCAGATACCCTGCATTTTCGTATTTTACCCCCTATTTTCATTATAATGCCGCATTCTGCTTTTGGCAAACACGGGTCCGTTTTTTTATCTGCGTAATAAATCAAACCTTAGAAGAATTTTAACAAATTTTTATCATCTGAATCTCATACAATCATTAATAAAATATCTTAAGAGTTGTATCCAAACATCGAATTTAAAGCTATAAATTTTCTTCCTTGTCAGTGACATATTTATTCATTTGAAATATTGTAGTATTCCTGAAAATAATGATCCAAAAAATGTTAACCATATCTGATTATGTTGACGCATTTTTTTAATAAGTTATAATTTATTATTATTTTCACATGACAACCTATATACTCGTACAAATAGTAAGAACGCATGTTAACGCATTGATTATCATCATCATTATAATAGCCCACAGTCGTACACCGCTGGACATAGGTCTCCTCTGATGATCGCCACACCGAGCGGCTATGAGTCGCTTGCATCCACCGATTGTCCGCGACCTTCACTAGGTCGTCGGTCCACCTAATAGGGGATCGATCCACAATACGCTTTCCGGTTCGGGATTCAACGCACTGGCACACAAGTAAAACGTGTTCTGAGAAGTGATATAGCTAACGGCAGTGTGACATTTTATTGACAAGACATTGCGGGCCCGCTCGAGCGGAACAACCCGGCTGGTTCCCAGGATGAAACTGTATATTATTACCAAGGCCAAGACAGTGAGTGATTCCTCACCGACGAAAATATTTATTTTACACAGATTACATTCAAACTAATGAAGTAGGCATCATTGTTAATGGCGAGGACATCACTCATCATCGACTGTCGATGGTATAGTGCTCATGGCAGATTCGCAGATGGAACTTAACAGAATGCTCCACGACTGCACTAGAGCTCTTCAACAAGTGGATCTGAAAATGAGTATAGAGAAGAGCAAAATACACAGGTTGCTTTCTATTCTAGAGGGCTCTATTCTCGATGTTGTATTGGTTTATGTATACTTAGAACATATCATCCAGCTAGATAAGATTAATTTCAAGAAGGAGGTCAGTCACCAAATCCCACTCGTAAGGACAGTGTTTGGGAAGCTACATGATTTCTAGTTAAAAATTCCGCATCACCTTAATATCTGGATATTTAATCGGTGCGTGTTGGCAATGTTGACTTACGGTTTCGAAACGTGGCTACTGACTATGGGCCTTATAAGAAAGCTAAATATTGTGAATCTGAATCTGCTTATGTGAATATGGTTATCCAACCAGTAATGGAAATAGCAAAACTCAGAGTTTCCCTACAACATAGAATTCACAGTGAGGAAATTCCCATGAGGACAAAAGTCAACGATGTAGCTCAAACACAGACCAGAAAACCCGCTCAAAAGATTACAAAGCTGAAATAACAGTGTCTTGATGTCTGTTGAATCGTAGACGAGCGCTGCTGGTAATTGCTTTGACGTATCTCTCAGTTCTTATTACACCGACGAGAAGACATGATGCCACACAGCAATTTCTTAATTTTATTGCTGCTACAATACATTTTTTTTTTTTAATTTCAATTCATCATCCAGGTGTAAAATAAATATAATAATATATTTATTCACAAAAAAAAAACAGTTATAATATACTACATGCATGCAAAAATTTAGATAGTCTAGATCAGAAATCCCCAAACTTGGTATAAGGTCTTGTAGACCACTTGCCATGTTTTACGGTTTTAGATAGACCCCTACCTAGCTAATACTGCTAATTCATTCATTTCAAATGTGTTTTTGACAGCTAACATGGACCCCTTGCAGGTTACCGTCGACCGCTGGGGGTTGATATAGACCACTTTGGGTATCAATGGTCTAGATCAGAGGTTTCTTTTTTTCTCATAGACCACTTTCAAAATTTAGCTGGTTCCGGTGGACCCCCTGCAGGGGGTTTGACCATTTGAGTTTTGGCAATATGGTAGAAATGTAGCTGCAGCTACATTTCTACCATATTCCCAAAACTCGACAAAAAATGTGAAGATTAGATCTAACTATGGAAATTTGAGTACGCCAACGCAGACCCCCGTCGAGTCTCCCGTGGACCCCTAGGGGTCCACCTGGATCACTTTGGGAACTAAGGGTCTAGATGTAATCACATATCGTCCCTTCGAGGACAATGGAGCTAAGTCAAAAAATTTGCCAAATTGCGTAAAGTGTATTAACGGAAAGTAAGCAAATGCCCAAAGATTATATTTGTCAAAAAAATTGAAGAGCACTACATTGTATAAACAATATTGCATAATATGCTTAAGAGACGCAACTTCGAAACTATAATTTTGTGTCAGTTTTTGGTGAAGTATTCAATGATTACTGTTTTCAATAAACTACAGTAAAAAATCAACTCTCAAAAAAACTTTTTTACTGTAGTTATCAAATTATTAATACGCGCATGCTTTCGTATAGTCAGAGGTGCGTGCGTGCCTTGGATTCGAGCTCGAAATTTAAGACTGGTTCACACGGTCCTACCACTGGGCTATCACTGCTACACTGAAACATTGCACTTATTTAATTCAAAAAACCGCTTTGAAGCACACCGGTTATTTTTTGTGCCCGTTACTCGAAAGTGTAATCCTGTGAGATACCTCCATTGCCCTCCAAGGCGACAACACACATATCGACGACGGTGAAAAGAAAATATTGACGCATCGAGATTCTGACCAACATTGAGTTATATTCCGAACTAGCTGTGCCCGCGACTCCGTCCGCGTGGGCATTCGCTAAGAGTAATAATTTTCTCCGATCTTAATAAGAATGTCTATCATCTATCATTAATCATTTAATGATAGATAGATGCAACAAACACCAAATATTAGAGGAAGCTTGCCACAATGCAACAGTGAAAACAGCATTCAAATCGGTTTAGCCGTTTCTGAGATTAGCGTGCCCAAACGCACAGACAAACAGGCAAAATTTCTAAAAACTATATTTTTGACTCCGGTAACATAACTACAACCTGTATTGATGGTTTTTTTAAATATTCATTGTACAGACACGGCTCGTTTACGGTTTTATTATATGTATAGATTTAATTATATGTCGAAATCCTTAAATTTAGGTTTGTTTTGTTAGGTCTGACTTTTGATTTTTCGAAATAGTATGAGGTAGATGAAATGTTTCAGAATTAATTGGCATATTTTTAAAAATATAAGTGCACCCTGAACTCCTTTAAATTTGACATAATTAGTTGCCGACCATAATTTATAATAATCTATCTTGCATTATTTAGCTTGACTCTACTTTATAATTTGTAATCTAGAATAAAAAAATCTAGGAAATACATTATTTCAGAGACTTATGAACTTTTTAGCTGTCTTTTTTCTTAGAGATGTATTTATATAGAATATTTTCGTAAAAAGTAGTTGATAACCTTAGCTACAATGAAATTTATCTAATTTTATATTTCCTCTATCGATACACAATAAAGCTGATATTTAAGAAATGTTCAAAGCAATAAAGATGAGGATTTTATATAATTTAAATTCTATCAGTATTATCCATTGCAAATCCTATATTATTACCAAAACTTCCCATCAAACAAGGATTTTCGTCGATTGTGCAAGAGCGAATCGTTAAGATATTTGTTCATATCATCAGTAATGAAAGCTCATTGGAACGATTAATACGAATAGTACAAGGAGGAATAGGTCAACGTTCTTGAGGCCGATCACCTACAAGATGGACATACCTCATTAAATCGCCTACAAAGTGTTTCCTTACTGAATGTATACATTAAGTAAGGAAATTTGGTATATTGCGTATACGCAATATACCAAAAGAGAAAAATGAAGAAGTCTCTCAAAAGCTGCTACCAACGTATCAGATGATCCATGACCATGATTATACTGACAGAAGTGTACGACTGAGAAGAAGAATAGTATTACCACATTTTGTGCTATCTTTAGTATATACTAGTCGACAGTTTCGATATTCGTATTACACATAGCTGGACTATCGATAATGGTATATCTAGTGGCAACAGTAACATCTAATCTCAGAGAGAAATCGTTCAAATACCTTTATATGGTAATAATTATATCTATCGTACTTGTCTACATATTTCTCACGGAAATGCAACCTTCTCAATAATCCTGTTATGGTTCTTCACGCAAATCACTCAGCGTGACACTGAACATAATATACCGGTAATGGAAAACTCTAGTTTTAGTGTCGCGTCCGCTCTCTGCACAATGCAGTGTCGCTTGTATCGCGACGACCCACTAAATATTATTGTCTACTTAAGTGACACTGCGATGGCGCAAATAGTCAATTATGTGTCCCTTGTATGTACTAGTGTTGGCACGTTATGTATGCTAGTTAGCACACATAAGTTTTGGCACAAGAATCACTTGTTACGATTTACAATATAGAGAATGGCAGTGATCGAAAATGGGTGAGTTATTCTTCTAAATCATGACAATGCTAGTAATTCTACGGTAACAGAACTTAATTAAATTAAGTCCCTCCCAATCTTTTTTCTAATGTCAAACGCCAAAACGAAATAGCTACAATTTTGGTGTTGTTGTCAGTTTCGTTTAGAGATGTCAAAATGAAAAGATTTAGACGCAATCTCGGAACATACGGACTAAAGATACGTAAAAACGCAACATTCTTTGAAACGTTTAACAGAAATATAGGTTGGTATACAATATAGCAAACATTTATAGCGACTGCTATAAATGTTTGCTATATTGAATTTATATATATATATATATATAAATTCAGGATTTTAAATATGTTACTTTTTTACATAAACATTTGCAACATCTTCTCATAATCAGACCACACACGTCCACTACTGAACATAGGTCTCCTCTAATGATCGCCACACCTACCGGCTATGTGCCTCCTGCATCCGTCCATTGTCCTTCATCGCGATCATAGGATCACCTCAATTACCTCATCGTGGATCTTTCGAATATAGCTCTTTTCACTGCTCGCTGAATTACCGGGGCTTTCTTATGAATTACATAGACAAGGGCCATTAATTTGCAACATGCATTCATAAAAAAATATCTTAAATATTCTTTTAACATTATGCTCAAAATCTCAAAAAATACCTAGTTTATATACTACATAGGAGTTTACATTTATTTTTTTTTACTTTTCGTTTTCGACTCTTATTTTTAATTATATCTTTTGAAAATTCCGTGATATCATTGTCCTATTCATTACCATACATACACGTTTGTTTCACTCAAATTGTTCAACCGATTTTTTAATCAGCTATTGTAAATAGTCTTTTAAATTAAGAAAATCAGAAATATTATATCCTAACGCGATATTATAGATACTTACCTTTATTTTATTTCTACGATTTCTTACTCAAAATACAGTGTTATAGAAAGTATCCCAAAATATCGTATTAAATTAATATCAAAACTAGAACTGATGTTTGCAAAATTTTTCAACAACTAATAATTAGCATATCTCAATACATATGACTTAAAATGATAGACAGTGATTTAAGCCAGCTGCACGATCATATTTTCTACAATAAAATAACAGCGGACCCTGAATTACTTATACCATACATATTTAACTCTTCAGTTTCAATATCTATTCTACACACGACAGAAACGCTACGCTCTACAAACAATCTTCTCCTTCGGTATCCCTCCATAGATCTGGTTTTATTCACACGTCTTTTCTGGTTCAATCTGTCCTTCTTTGGAATTCACTGCCACTTGCAGTCAAGGAATATACCTCAAGCTACTCATTTAAAATTATGTGAATTTAGTCAGTGTGTAAAGACAGAATCATCTCAATAAATCAGAGTTTATTATATTAGCAGCGAGCCTTCTGCCGGCCCGCCAGAGAGACCAAGGGCGCCTAAGGGCGCACCAAAATACGGACCTGAGACCACCGTAAGGTGGGGTCTGAGGGCGTTGAGAGGGGCATCTCACCGCCCGACCCGCCACAGGCCCAAGGAGACATCAGACGCATCGTCTGACTATAAGAAGAAGGAGAGGTTCAGTATTTCTCCCAGAAGAAGAGGACAGGTCCAAAGCCCCCGAAGCTGTGGCAGAATGCTCACGTGATCACACGGCTTCGGCAATATGGGCTAGAGTAGATCACTCGGGGGGTTTAGTGGGTGCGAGCGCCACGTAACCTTTCTGAGGTGTGCGGCAGGCATTTCCCCCGGTTAAAAAAAGAGTTTTTTATATTATATTTATGTATTCATGTATTATATTTTACTTTCACTGTATTGGTCTATTTTCTATACTTTATTTATGTATTTGTAAAGAACATATATCTATTAGTGTATCATAATATATAAGCTTAAAATAAGCATGTGTTTCATACTACATTATTTTATATCAAATACTTCATCAACCTAAATATCAGCACCATTTAAAGTCGACTGGTAAAAATTCCTTAGGCATTAAATCCGCCAATAAATAAAATTCAGGTAGTACATTAGTACTGAATATTAATTCAGAAAAAAAATTCTATCTCAACTGAGGCAACGAAAATATTTTAATCATGTAAATAATGCGAGATCATTAATNAGTGTATCATAATATATAAGCTTAAAATAAGCATGTGTTTCATACTACATTATTTTATATCAAATACTTCACCAACCTAAATATCAGCACCATTTAAAGTCGACTCGTAAAAATTCCTTAGGCATTAAATCCGCCAATAAATAAAATTCAGGTAGTACATTAGTACTGAATATTAATTCAGAAAAAAAATTCTATCTCAACTGAGGCAACGAAAATATTTTAATCATGTAAATAATGCGAGATCATTAAATACAAATTGATTACCACGGATAAGAATAATAGCTACTTCATTTAGGAAATAATAGGTCTCAGCTAATAATAGGTCTCAGCGAATAATAGGTATCAGCTAATAATAGTACTTATATGTACCGTAATTTTACGCTGGACAGGCAAGGCGTCCCGGACCAGAGAGCAATGATATCATCATTCTGATCTATTCCAATGACTACGAGCTGAACTGTGACCGTGTGATCAAGTCTTTCGCGGTATTTAATCGCTCTACTAATTCAAACTGCTTGTTATTCAAAACTTGTGGGGTCATTAACTTCATCATGCCTACCGTCCATGCATATTTTAATTAAAACTGTTGTGTATCCGGTGATATGGTAGACAGTTGATTCGTAATTTAAGTATTCGAAGGAAAACTCGGTACGAGTTTTACACATACTAGCTTTTACCGGCGGTTTCGCTAGCGTTGTTGTCGGATGATCTAAAACTATTTTTTTTTATAACCTCGGGAATTTTTTTCAGGATAAAAGTATCCTATGTCCTTCACGGTATCCATAATAATGTGTGTACAAAATTTGGTTGATGTGTATAAAAAATGATGATCGGTTGAGTAATTAAGGCGTGAAAGCGGTGCAAAAAAACAAACTCACATTAGCCTTTTATAATATAAAATATAATTTAGGATGTACCTCCAAAACCCGATTAACTGCTAATGAAGTGACACGTAATAGAAGATCAAAATGAAAAGGCGGTTTTTGAAAAACATAATTTGTAATTACTTATGTTTCCAATAGAGAATTTTGAATTTGAATTTAGCCTTGCTGCCTGAGCTTTTTAGCCTCTGTAATCGTACTAAACATGGTCTATATTCCGATATGAGTACCAATTCCTTGCGTACGTGCGTGTGTGCGTGTGTGTATGCGTGTGCGTGTGTGTGTGTGTGTGTGTGTGTGTGTGTGTGTGTATGTGTGTGTGTGTGTGTGTGTGTGTGTGTGCGTGTGTGAGCGTGCGTGTGCGCATGATCATTTTGTCAGTAGACGGTAAATATAAACAAAACCGTAGTGTATGTTTGTTTTTTAATGTATGGTTTTTAATATATAATTTAATAGAATGGTGATGATATACTCGTATATGTTTTAATGTGCACATAAGTCGGTACTCATCATCACCAGTCCGCGAAAGTCCAATACCGGACACGGGCCTCCAACTTAAAAGGATTTAGCATGATCTTCACGCTTGGCAAGCATTTTGGAAATAGCAGTAGATTTTAATTTAATAACAAGACAATGCCGCTGCCCATTATCCTGGTATATCACTTAGCTGGTTCTCACAGCAACCACAGGAAGAGATCGAGGGACGTTATTATAACACCAATGCCACACAGCAATAGATAATATTGATTACAGTGCCAAAGAGAATGAAGAATTCTTAAAAGAACTCCTTGAGCTTAAGATGTTTGTTAATGTATTTTGTAATGTGCAGTGATGAAGTCTCGGCATCCGTGTGTATCAAAGAGTAGCCGAGCTTTTCGATGTTTTTAATGTTTAGTACAAAAGAACTTAAAACCAACACGGAATAACTACTCCTTTGAAGTTTCTTACGTTCCTACTGGGTAATTTAATCAGGGTTACATATGTTTTCCCAGAAAATCTTTCACAAAACAGTTTTAACTAACTAGATTATGAAACCTAAATGGAACAATATACTTGTGTAATAAAGTTTGAAAACTGAAATAGTAAAATGTAATTTCCGATGCGTGTTGATGGTGTGATGGAGCACCGTTTTTAATTTTTTGATGTTATTATTTTAAACATTTACATATATGTATGTCGACGCTTAATTTGGCGGAGAAAGAAATTCGTTTGTAGCGGTGTGGCGGCTCGTGGCTGGCCGCACACACTCTGCTTTGAACTTCGAGCGTCGTTGCTAGGTTACTAACAAAGGAAGAATCGAGTGGGCTACGGCGCGAAAAATCCACAAGCATTTATACATTATTATTATAATGTATAAATGCTTGTGGATTTTTACTCGAGTATATAATTATAATTCGATTATATAATATATGTATTTTCTATTTGTAATTTTTATGTGGGGATAAACAGGAGCCATTCAAGTTTGTTTTTATTTATACAACACGCGCATCCTTCCCCATATCTGGTGACCCCGGCGTGATTTGAACACGCAGCCTTCTGATCTGGAATATATATTAAATTAGACAATCGTTTAATCTGTCCCTACTCTGGGATGCTCTCTCCACTGAAGTCAGGTTGTCAACTACCCGCATCTGTTTCAAAGTTAAAGTACGTGATTTTTAAAGTGATTGTGTATAATAATAATTTGTATGCGTACGCCAACATAGAACCCCCTCGAGTCTCCCGTGGACCCCTCTGGGTCCACCTGGACCACTTTGGGAACTAAGTCTCTAGACTCTTAAAGCTTGACTGGTAGATAATGGTGCCGATTCTGTTTTAACAAAACTTAACTAAATTTGGTCCCTCCCTATCTTTTTCTAATGTCAAATACCAACACGAGATAGCTACAATTTAGGTTAGATTTAAACGCGATTTCAGAACACATGGATTAAAGATACGCAAAAACGCAACATTTTTTTGAACCGTTTGACAGAAACGTAGGTCGGTACTCGCTATAAATGTTTGCTATCTCGTTTTGGTATTTGACGTTGGAAAAAGATAGGGAGGGACCAACGCAGAGAACTTTGGTGCCGATTCTGTTGTAGCAGAACTTAACCAAATGGTTAAGTTCTGCTACAACAGAATCGGCACCAAAGTTCTCTGCGTTAAGTTCACCTTGACATACGTAATGTATGAAGGGTAAATAAATAATAAAGGCAACGACTCTATAGCAAATTATAAATTAATATTGCTATTAATTGAACGGTAACTTGCAAATGTATTAATTGTCAAATTATGATTCGACGAATAGCGTAGTAAACAAAGTACTTATAGAACCATAATATCAACTCACTATTGATACTAAAAATTTTTAAATGATCAGGCTAGCTTTTTAGTTTTGGAAAGGGTTATGCAAGATTTCGTAGGCAGATTTTCAAATAAGAATTTCATCATCACATCCTACCAGCCGAGCCAATTCCAGTGCTGGTCATAGGTCTCCTCTAACGATCGCCACACCGCACAGCTGTGTATAGAATCTTAATTCGGTCATTGACCCTGTGCCGCATTTTCCATTAGGAGACGATGTTTGTTGATTGTGGGATTTCTGGGAGCTACGTGCCTCGCTCACTGCCACTTGAATTTTGTACCTGTTCGAGCGCACTTCATAATAAAAGCTCAAGATACAGCGAACAATGGAATGGGCTATTCTCGAGAATTCCCTATGACAGAATCCGAAATGAGGAGGTCAGCAGAAGAACCAGCATCACTGACAGTTCAAAGGGTCGCGAATAATTTTATCGATAACCTGCGCAAAGTTAAATTCCCATTATATTTGAGGGCTAAATGGTACGACGACAGTGACCCTGATCTTTGTGCCAATGAGTCTTCGGTTCGAATCCTGGTAGGAACAAATCTTGTGTGATGAGCACAAATGTTTATATCAGAATCATGGAGTATTTACCTATTTATGTATTAGTATCTGTCTATCTATACTATTATAAACTATTTCTATTATAAAATTATTAAATATCAAATTTTCAAAATTCAAAGATATTTTATCAAAACAAAGTACGCAGATCGAATAATTAAGGGCTTCTGAAACCGAATCCGTCGATTTTTGTTTGTTTGTTTATTCGAGCTTTACGCAAAAACCAGTGGGTAGAGATTTTGAGTACTATTGCAACTTAATTAATGCGGCATCATTCATCAAAATCGGTCTAGTAGAATTGAAGATACAGCTTGATCCATGTTTTAGTAGCCGCCGTTAAGGTACGAGAGCTCAAGTAAGAGTGGTTCATGAGCTTTTTATATAAATCTAATTGTTTCGGGATTCCCAATGTAGCGGAAAATCGACATTCACGCGGGCGGAGCCGCGGGTAAAAGCTAATTTATCTATATAAGTATGTATATCGTTGTCTAGTACCCAAGACATAGGGAATCCTATTTTGGGACTGGAACGATATGTGTAAAACAGTGTACAGAATGTTTATAATATTTGAAATCGGGTCGCAATCAGTACGTAAGTCACATACATATACTGAGGCCTGCATGTGTTCCTACCCGCACTGGGTTGATCGTGATCAACCAACGGCCAAGCGACTTCCGTACAACACACCCGCCCGTAACAATAACACGCCCGACAACATTGAATGCAAACAAAGCTGATTACTCACATAAGCCATGGGGAATTTATCGCCTCCGATCCGATATGCTGGTCTGTTAAGTCCAATGCTGGACAAACACCATCGCCAGTTAAATATGATTCTTGTAAAATTTAAGTAAATGGAAAGAGGGATTTTAAGTGATTGGGAATATTTTTACTATTGATAAACATCTCGATAAGTCCCAATAAGAGTAGGCACAGACCACAATTTGCCATATACTAAGATATAATAACGCTGCGGCCTTTTACATTTATAAAATTTATACTATTATAAAATTGTTAAATGTCAAATTTTCAAAAATCAAAGGTATTTAAAAACAAACTACTCAGATCGACTAATTAAGGGGTTCTGAAACTAAATCCATCGATGTTTGTTTTTTTTTGTTTGGGCTTCAAGTAAAAACCAACGGGTAGATTTTGGTCAAACTGTTACAATTTTAAACGTACTATTCCAACTTAAATATCAAAATCGGTCCAGTAGAATTGGATACAGCTTGATCCCTGTTTTAGTAGCCGCCGTTAAGGTACGAGAGGTCAAGTAAAAGTGGATCGATGCCTTTTGATATAAATCTATGATTGTTTCGGGATTTCCCGTGTAGCAGAAAACCGACATTCATGCGGACGAAGCCGCGGGCAAGAGCTAGTAATAGTAATAAAGCACTTTATTATCGTCATCATCAGCCCCTGATAGTCCACACTTGGATAGGGGCCTCCCCCTTAAAAGAGGGACTTGTCATAATCTGCGCGCTTGGCAAACGCGTTGGAGATAAAGCATTTAATACATTAAAATTAATTTACATTAGAATTAATTTAGCCGCGGGAACGCAATGAGGAACTTTAACATTTTTAACCTTATAAAATGGCGGCGTCATGGTTCGCCGCCCGACACGTCTCGTTGCCCCCGGGGGCGAAATGTGGGCTGTGGATAGCCACTTTGCTACATTCAACGATTGTAGCAGGTGGATAGAAGTGGTTTCTGCCTACCCCAATGGAAAAGAACCGTGAT
>WUAW01037831.1:331-10867 GCA_017165845.1 Thaumetopoea pityocampa | reverse complement strand
GGCCATCCGATCTTCGCGCTATGTGGCCTGCCCATTGCCACTTCAGCTTGCTTATCCTACGGGCTAAGTAATATCATAACATTCATTTATTAAATGTTATAAAAATATAAACTATTATAAAGCCTAATAAAAATACTAGGCAAGTGAAGATAGTCAAGAAGATAGTCAGAATCAGAGGTAACTAGCTATTTGAAGTTTCATTCAGGGTAGGTTGACATACTATTCCACTTCTATGTGGATGCGCTGCTTCTCACGAGACCTCAGTTGTTATGACCCCTGCTCCCATGACTGCACGGATGGCGCAGTGGTTTAAATGGTCGCTTCTCCACTGCGCTGTCGTGTGTTGTGGGTTCGATCCACGGGATAGCAACTTTGTGTAATCCACAAATTGTTGTTTTGAGTCTGGGTGTTATGTGTTCCCGTTATTTAAATGTTTGTTAAGTCCCCGCGATACAGGAATTAATCCTAAAGCAGGAGTTGTCTTCTTAAAAAAAATATTGTTTGTGAACCGATTGGAATGAAACAAAGATTAAATGTTACAGGAAGCTTGCCATAATACACCGGTTTATGACATTAGCATGCACAAACGCACAGACAAACAAACAGACAAAATTTCTAAAAACTATATTTTTTGCCCCGACAACATAAGTACAACGTGTATAGATTGCTTTTTTTTAAATTTTTCAATGTACAGGACACGTCTCTTTTACGATTTTATTATAGGTATAGATAGGTTAATTACAGGTCAGTTATAGTTCAAGCGAAAACATCAAACACACTCTCAACGTGCGGCACTCACAGCACGTACGTAACAGTACATCGCGCACATTTGCACACCCACAATGTATAAACGACTGACATCAAAGTGTTCTCTTCGGTAGAGAGTGAGAATACACTAGCTGCCATGGAAGTGTATACAATTAATTTTTTTTTGTTATTATATTATATGGATCTACCATCACTTCAATTCAATTCAAAAATTTATTTTATCAAAGCTTGGCTGATGCAAAGCTGATCTTAGATATAGTTAACAAATAATGTTTCCATTTCGGGGCTTAGTAATATCAGTAACAATCTATCAGCGCTAAACATTGCTAAATTGAGAACGGTGAAATGGTTGAGCACCATGGTCACCCAATAGAGAAGATAGCGATGGTCAATAATAATCAGTAACAATAGTCGTCGTCTCATATTAAAATTCAAACCAAAGCCACGAAAGGAATATTAAAGAAGAGTTGAAAAGAAGCGAACCGGTAACTAGCTGGATGTCTTAACTTCGGATAGAAGATTACTTCGTTTGTTTATGTGAATTTTATCATCAGCTTCTATAGAAGACAACGATACAATCCATAGTCAGTTTTATTATTTTCTTGGGGCCGGAGAATACATAGTGTATACCAGAAATGAGATTTAGGCTAAAATCACATGTAAATAATAATGTAAATGCGTTTAGTATACGCCGTCAAAGCGTATTATACGAGGATGTTTGTCAAATGCTATAAAAATAGATTTGTTAGAAATGAATACCGTGTTGCACAAAACAATAATGAAACAATTGCTCTGTGTTCGTTGATTAAAATAAACAATACGCAAACTAAAGGAGTTCACTCACTGGATTCTTTGAACTTAAATTGGATCTGAACCGAGAATTGTAAAGATTTCGACCAAACTCTGTTAAAAGTTGAAATCTATCAAAAGCCCAGAAAAGCACAAACTCCTAACTGCAACTTTTAAATTGCACGAATTCAAGAATGTATAGTTCTTATCGGCCTCACATGTAACTGATTTCTTTGATCTACGTCACAGTCGGTGGCAAAAAACGTTTCAGCTATAGAAAAAGTTCCCTCGGAAAATTCGTTTTGACGCCTTCACTATGGGGGGAGGAGTATTAAAGCCTTTTTCTTTGCTACGTGAAGCAAATAGAATAGTGACGACTGTTAAGTGAAAATATTAAGTTGTACTTTTGGCTTGTTTTCGTAAAGTAGATGACTGTATTAATATCCAGTACGACACTCACAGGCGTGGGCTGTGTCCAACTATTTTATTTTGGTTTGCTTCGTTATTTTGGTTGCTTGTGGGTACACCTAATAAATATTTAAGTTTTCAAGTAGATTTATTTATTTGACTTTTGAAGAATTTTATTTATTTATTTAGTTACACTTCATACACTAATTCTATAGGGGCGCCTTACTGCCTCAGGCATTCAGTGCGTTTTATAAAGACATTGCTATGAATTGTGCTGTAACACAATTTAGCTAAATTTAGGATCTCCTGTCTTTTTCTAATGCCAAACAGCAAAACGAGATAGCAACAATTTTGGCACTGTTAGTTTTGTTTAGACACGTCAAAATTAAGTTCTACATACAAATTTAGATGTGACCTCGGAATATATCGATTAAAGATAGACAAAAACGCAACAATTGTTGTAATATTTGACAGAAATGTAATGTCGGTACTCGCTAAACATGTTTACTATTTCGTTTTGGTGTTTGGTAATGCAAACCTTGTGAGTTTTAACGTCACCAAAATACAGGCGTATCTTTTCTTAGTCAGAGTCCATTCACCTTGACTCCCACTTTTCAAGGTGTATCCTTGAAATATAGCAGCCATCTTCAGTTGCTAGGAATTGAGATATCACCTGACCTCAACGTTGGGTGATTCATTGAGTCCAGGGCCAAATTAGCTAGCAAAAAGCTGGGGTTCCTAGATAAAGTCAGACGGTATTTCAAATCGGGTCCGCTGCTTATGCTGTATAAAGCGCAAGTCGTGTGTGGAGTACTACCGTCACATATGGGCTGGAGCTGGGAAATGCCAGGTAGCAGCCTTAGACTCTATGGAGCGGCGTGCAATGAGTTTTATTGACGACCCTTTCCCGGTTGAGACCAATCTACAAAGCCTTAAGCAAGTCGCAGCCTTTCAGTATTCTACAGAATACTTATTGGAGAGTGTGCGCAGGAATTACACCAATTCCTTCACCTCCTTTCACCATCGCACTACTAGGCACACGGCGGGCTATCACCGCCACTTCGTAGACATCGCTGCCACCCGTACGAAGCGATTTACTTCTAAGTTCACAATACTTGCAGCCATAGATTGGAATAGTCTTCCTGTATAAGTATGTCATTTTTGAAAAGAGTAAATAGGTTTTTATTTAAGTACTGACTTACATACATACCGTAAGTATGGTAAAAAAACTGTAGACGGTGTAAATGCGAGATGTAGTCTAGGGTGATGCAGAGGTAAGTTGCCGTAGGTTTGAACTACCTACTACTAAGAAGGCGTATGAGTCGACCCATGACACTCGAATCAGTGGATCGATGACCCGAGTGAGTGAGATGATCAGTAGGTTGTATGGGTAGTGGGCATACACACACGGTAGTAATCATGATGATGATAATAAAATGATTGATTACATACATACATAAACATATATTAATAAGTATACTAAAAAGAAAGTCAAAGGTCAGGGAGTACTTAGTCTTTTAGCTTGTCCGGCAAATAGACTTAAGTATACGGGTAAGCGACCCCGGCCTCCCGAGCTACTACTATCTCTTCCTATTCTTCCGAGATAGCAGTTTCCTGTATCCTATAGTTCTTTTCCCAAATTCCATATTCCTTGCCCAATACAATTTTTCTTACCTCATCCTCGATCCTTTCCTTCCTTTTCGTGGGAGCGCAATAAGGGTCTTTAACGCTTTTGAAACCTTAAAAATGACGGCGTCGTGGTTCGCCACCCGACACGTCTCGTTTTCCGCGAGGATGAAAAGTGGGCCACAGACAGCCACCTTGCTCGTAGTAAGTGGCAATAAGTGGTCTCTGCCTACCCCAATTCTTCGGTAGTATAGTGGTCAGTATTCCCGCCTGTTAGGCGGGAGACCGGGGTTCGATTCCCCGCCGGAGAGCCAGGGAAAAGGCGTGAGCGTATACGTATGTATGTAAAAGGAAAGTAACTATCATAATTCGGTTAAAGCGTGCCAGCATGGGTAACTATTATCAATGAGTAACTGATATTTAATCAGTGCTAATTGAGCACAGCTTGAATCTCTAGATACGAATGCTCCCTTTTTATACAGAAACATTATATTGTACATTTGAACGTAGCCCACTCAACGGTTAACAGTCGACCCGATATCTGGGTTAAGGAGCAGTTTTCGTGGCCGGGTATTAGATGAGTTAACTAATCTAAAATATAGTCCAGAACTGACTCCTTCGATGTAAAGGAAAGCACGTAAAATATGTAGTGGGTCCGGACTGGTGTTTAAACAATACTAGATATGGTAGGGACCGTGGACGATATGGGGATGACGTCAGATAGCAACCAGTAATGATAATTCCGTCCCACAAGGGTACACCTTGTGATAATAACAGACCCTGACTTGCTGACTTGAGGACTGCGATAACAACAGACTGAATGTTATTACTAGAGTGAAAAAATATTGTTTCTGATGATCCCTAAGGCGATAAAATTCGATTTCGTGATGATTTCCTCGTGAAGACGATCCTTCGGTTAGATGCAGATTTAATTGAATTTTCAAGTCGTCCCCTGTTATGGTTATATGGAGAGGCACGTGATGTGCGGCCCTCGTCCGAACTATAACTTTATTTACAACATTTGACGTGTGTTCGACAACGTGCACAGCGTCACCTGTGAGATTATCTTCAGAAGTTTCACTTTATTATCAAACAAATTTATTTTCAACACACGCTTCTACTAGCGTATTGTATTTATTTGCTTTAAATTTGTGTATATGTATGTTTACATGTTATAATCTATTACTAATATAGTTTATAAAATCAGCAGGTTGTAGCAGCAGCAGGCGGACAAAACGGCCTGTAGAACCGATAAATGCTGAGGAGTTCAAGTTTTCGAGTGGCCCTCACAAATCAGAAAGCGTGGTACGAGCCGATCGAGAACCTGTCGATCGAGAGAAC
The DNA here is from genome assembly GCA_017165845.1 of Thaumetopoea pityocampa. Taxonomy (NCBI): domain Eukaryota; kingdom Metazoa; phylum Arthropoda; class Insecta; order Lepidoptera; family Notodontidae; genus Thaumetopoea; species Thaumetopoea pityocampa. The sequence continues at coordinate 5,935 of WUAW01037831.1, read as the reverse complement.
CTCGTCGGTAGATGTTGGACGCAAAAGGCTAGAAAGCATCTATTACTGTATTCTATGGACTTCCAATATGTCTTTGAGCTCATGATTACGATAATATATACTCAAGGCGGAAAAAGGCGTGACTTTATAGTCACGCCTTTTTCCCTCGCTCTTTGGTGGGCAATTAAACCTCGGTCTCCCGCGTGACAGACTGGGATACTGACGACTATACTACCGAAGAACTGGGGTAGGTAATATACAAGTAAAGTGGCTATCAACAGCCCACTTATCACGCCCACGGGAAACGCGAAATACGTGTCGGGTTACTAAGCATGACACCGTCATTTTATAAGGTTCGAAAGTGTTAAAGTTCCTTATTGCGTTCCCACGAAAAGCAACGCTAGAACAGGTCCACCCAAACAGTGCCCCATATCTTTGGGTAAGGCTAGCCATCATCTTGAGTCTAGTCATGCAGCATTCGGTGCGGTAGCCACTGGCTTAGTGGAGAGGAAAGGAAAGGGGATGAGGTAGGAAAGGTGTATTGAGTAGTATACTACTATCTCGGAAGAAGTAGGAAGAGAGAGAGAGTAGTAAGTGGGGGGGGGGGGTGCATACCCGTGTACTTACTATTCGCCGTATATTTCTATTTGCCGGACAAGCTAAAAGACTATGTACTCGCTGACCATGACGATGACGGTGACAATTTAATATATATTTACTAAAGACAAATTAACTGACAGCACCATTCAGACATCGGTCGCACCACACCGGCACTAGGCGCTGCAACCCTGTGACTATCAGGTGACGCCGGAGTGTCGTCAGCAGACGACCAGCTGCACGGGCCGTTACCGAAGTTAGCGACGCGATCCGTGGCGCGGTTTGTTCGACCGTGAACATCTCGCACTCCGTTGTACACGGGAGCATCCAGTGCGCTTTATCAGATGAAAAAAAAAAAAAAAAAAAAAAAATATATATATATATATATATATATATATATATATGTATATATATTTATATATTCATCTGCATATGCCTGCCTTAGATTTGATGTAATACAAATTATTTTATTTATTATTTGTATAAAGGGAGGTCAGTACCCTTGTAGTGGGGACGAATATGAACTGGGATGATAATGATAAATTAAATTTATTTAATTTATTTCAAGGTATTTTGATTTACAAATGCGATATAACACAATTCAATTTAAATCTTCCTTGTGAGTAGACCCTTAGAGAACACACACCCGTCAATATAACTAAACGGGTTTACCCAGAGGCAGTTACTTCGAGTGTCTAGTGCAGCACCTACCTCACCCCGTACAGGTAGCTACCGTGATACGTTAGTTAGACAAGCAGAATGAACACCGCTCCGTGGTGTGACGAGGGTTGTCAGATCTCATAAAAATAATACTAACGATGTTTCCTTAAGTTTTTAATTTACTCTTCTCATGAATTTCAAATTTCCAATGTTTGACACATATGTTACATTATTTATTTACACTATACACTGCCCACGTAAAGGCGGATTTACTGCCAGGAGCGCTATTTCTGCTAGAGTTCTCGTGCCTTAATAGCGACTACTGAAACGTGAATCAAGCTGTATCTTTAATTCTATAGGAACGATTGTGATGAAATATGCCACAGTATTTAAGCCAAAATAGTACCTTTAAGACTCTAACAGTTTACCAAAATCTATCGGCTCAGGTGGAACTCGAACAAACAAATAAACAAACATCGACGGATTTGGTTTCAGAAGTTCTTAATAAGTCGATCAGAGTAGTTTTTTTAATATCTTTGATTTATAAAACTTGACATTTAACAATTTTATAATAGTATAGATAGAAGTGTGGTAGCACCCGACTAATTGAAAATAAAGGAACATAAAGGAAAATATTTTATGTTGCACCGCAATGGACCCAATCAACGACGACACCTGCAGAACACTAGACACGACGCTCCTTTCACACCTCTCGGCCGAGACAGATAATGAGCCTTCCTGAAAGAAGTTGCTGATTATGCAGCCAAGGTAGGAGAATCTCATGGTATTGAAATGCTTTTATAATGGAGGCACAGGGTAACGAATTGAAAGTGTTAGCGATATCTAATGATACCGCCAACATCGCCCTTCCAATTCTTCACCACTTGGATGGTGCCAACCGTTGATTTACCCCGGCGCTCAGACTGAAACTTGTTCAGGTGCGGGACGCAGGAGCGTCAGATGATTGACGAGGTCCCGCAGTCACCATCTGAAACAATTTGCGCTCCTCAGTGAGCAGCTTCATCGGTCGAGACGGAGGGGCAATCCGCCGACCGCCTTCCCTTACGTTACAATTACTCTGTTTTAATTTCTTTAATTCTTTATTGTACAAATCACAAAAAATATGGTTATTAAAAATAAATGTACAAAGGCGATGTTTTAGTTTTGGTGGTAATTAAAACTATTTATTTAATTGTTTAACGTACGAACGGAATTATATAATATAGTTGTTACCTGCGGCTTCGCTTGTGTGTTTAGTTTTTTAATCTTTAATTTTAATTATTGTAGTACATTTTTTTTAAACGACGTTTGTGGTGTTCCATTCTCGTGGTTAAGTTAATTCACCCTCTTAGGGATAAAATTTTGAAAAACGCCGAATTACTCGTACGTACATTTATTTCTAACCAGAAGCAGCTATATGAAATTTCGTTTTTTTTCCTTCAAAAAGTATGTACTTTACTTATAAACTTACAACCCCTAATTCATCCTTATAGGGGTTAAATTTTAAAAAATGCCGGATATACGTGTACGTTTATTACTAACCATAAGATATATTAAATTACGTGCTTCTTAGTTTGAAAATGACGGATATCCATACAACAGTTCAGACCTTATTTTACCCCCTTAGGGGTGCCTTTTATGCTTATAATATGAAAGGCATCAACTACCAAAATTTCAAGTGTGTAGTCTCAGCGTTTTAAGCCCTGTGTTGATGAATCAGTCAGTCAGTCAGTCAGGACAAGTGATTATTTATGTATAGATAAATAAAAAAATGTTTGCTCCGAAGCTTGGCTTAATTCTGGCAGCCCTACCGCTAAGTGCTCAGCAACGCTGTGCCGAAGTGCTCGCTTGAGAACATAGATAAGGTCGCATTTAGCTGTAATTTGTAATACACATAATTCGTTATATTGGCTCGCGTAGAACCGTTGTGGTGCCAGGCAGCCTTTCTCTGTGGGGCAGGGCGATATTTGTGGTGTGTTATCACCATTTGAAGTTTATCGGAGCACCGGTGCGGAGTACTGCCGAGTGTTTCTACTAGTGTTCAATCATACACGAGTATCGACGCCTGCTCGCAATAACATTGTAACCCACTTTTCTGGTTTTAGGGGAGATCAAAATTTAAAGTTAAAAATTTATTTGGGATTCGATTTTTTTGGGAAGTTACAACACTTTAACTTATGCATATTTCAAAATAAACTCGCTCAGAGTTAAGAGTTACGTAGATTGGTTAGAAAAATTAGATATTTTTTGTAGTTAACAAGAACTACATAACTCAATATCGACTGCTTAACTGATTTAAGCGTCCACTGCGCTCTCGAGTATTGCGGGTTCGATCCCCACACGGGACAACAACTTTGTGTGAATCACAAATTGTTCTTCTGAGTCTGGGTGTTCTGTGTTTCCGTTATTTGAATGTTTGTAAAGTCCCCGCGACACAGAAATTAATCCTAATGCGGGAGTTGTCCTTTTAAATAAAAAAAAAATGCGAAAAATATGACTTAGTATGTTTTGCGTGGAGGTGTCGATATTATTTTCTAATTTCTATAACATTATGTAGAAAGTGTGGCGTTTCTATTTCTTTACGTTGTTTTAGAGATACTAAAATTAGATCCATTTAAATATTACCTTAAATAATAGATGTTCAAAAATCAGGTGCGCTAGATCTCACAAGATCTATCTATAAAATGGTTTTAGATATTTATAGAACGCAGAAGCAATAGTTCTGCATTCTATAAATAGCGTTCCACACAGTACTGTTTATAGTGCAAGTAGGTCGGATTCAGACCTCAAATATACACATCTCTGGCATAAATATCCACAGCTCTCGTCGGGGTGTTTGCGTTATACGCTCCCACTCGCAATTATCTTGGATTCGCGCCAGGGTCGCAGGAATGAATACATACGTGAGGTTACGACCTAAAAGTTAAATTACCGACGTTAAGCGCACATCGCGTTTTGTGGCTTAGATGCATATAATAAGGACGTCGTTAATTCTGTCAGCACAACTGAAGTACGATTGTTTAGAGTGATGTTCTCTACTAGCTTATAAAACGTGCCACACGGTGAGAACATCTGACGTAGGTTGAATACACCTGACTCGGACCTGACTTTGACACTTCGGATACAGCGGGCCCTCGACTTTCGCACATAATTGGTTCCTGAAAGTGTGTGCGAACGTTGAATGTTCGAAAGTAGAGGGATGTAAAAAAGATGTACCAAACACTGTGTTTTAAAGTATGTACCTATCAATGTGTACACATAACGAGGTGAGGAGCGTGCGCTTTCGGATGCTTCTTTTATAAACCCGACAACAGTTAGTTGAACACCACCCTTTTTTTCTTTTTACGATAAATATTTCTATAAGGTGCTGTGTCTTTCTTAATTGTCCTACGCACTTGAGATATTCGTTCGCCATTGGGATCACATTATTCCATGATAATCAAAAATTTGTAGCCTGCTTGACTCACGATGTCCCCTCAGAGGGGACATCCGAATGCAGAGGATTAAGAAGTTGAACTTTTAAAAATGTGCGAAATAGCGAAATGTGCGAAAGTCGATGGCCGCCTATAATTTCTGGAAATTTCTAGAGGAAACAAAAAACTATCGGGACGACTGGTACCTTCGGCGAGCGGGAGTATACAAAAGGACTCGCGGCTCGCCCAGCGAGCAGTTGTTGTTTAGTAAAGTAGAAAGTTCAAGAGGCTAAGAAGATAAAGTGAAAAGTAAAGAAGTGAATAGTGTGAGTGCGCATAAACAAGAAGACAGCGCCACGCTAAGGTCGTGCTGACGCACGCGCCGCGCGTCAGTGCGCTGTTCGTAAAGCGCGGTGTAAATTTGTAAGTGAACAAATTTCAACTCTCTCTGCATTATTTTTTTTTTCACCAATCTTCCAATCCATTTGTAACAATAGTACGTATCACAAACATGGAGCATATCTGTATTCCCTATCAATTGCCGAAGCGTTCGGCATAAACGGAATAGTTAACGAAAAGTACACCCCACGCGTCGGCGCGCGCCCGCCCCGCCCCGCGCACGCACGACATTCCGTTCGCCCGCGATTTTCGCTTCCCGATATCGGGAAACGTGGAGCTGTAACGTGAAATGGCATCTACGTGATTTTCATTAGATTTTCTCGCTGCTGTGAGTGCACTATCGCTATTAACAAATAATAGTATTAATGAACAGAAATCTATTTAATATGTAAGAATCATTTTATTATTCAAATGTTAGGTTTGTCCGCGGTGCCACACATCATCATCATCATTTCAGCCCGTCGCTGTCCACTGCTAAACATAGGCTCCTCCAATCGAATTTCAGCGCGGTCCTTAGCCACCTGCATCCAACGAGACCCAGCGATCTTCACCAGGA
>WUAW01037830.1:0-10259 GCA_017165845.1 Thaumetopoea pityocampa | reverse complement strand
CATTCAAGGACCCTTTTGCCCCATCGGCCATCCGATCTTCGCGCTATGTGGCCTGCCCATTGCCACTTCAGTCTGCAGTCTTCAGGCTGTGTCAGCGACTTTGGTTCTTCTACGGATCTCCTCATTTCTGACTCGATCTTGTTGATCTCGTTAAATGTACTATTCCGACTTAAATACTGCGGTATGTCACATCAAAATCGGTGCAGTAGAATTGAAGATACAGCTTGATCCCTGTTTTAGTAGGGCTCAAGTAAAAGTTGATCCTTTGCTTTTTATACTTGTATGAATCTATGATTGTTTCGGGATTCCTCGTATAGCAGAAAACTGACATTCACGCGGGCGGAGCCGCGGGCAAAAGCTTGTAGGTTATATGAGGCGTATAACAGCAAAAGCCCCACTGTCTATGCAGTAGAAATGTGAAAACGTAATGACATTTAGTCATATTTACTAATTGGATCTTCCTTACAAATCTTTCCATCGGCCATTTTACAATTTGTAACTTTAGCGTAACATGATTGGCTATATATGGACTGTTGGTTATATATAATACTAACTTTACCCACAGCTCTGCCCGCGTAAATGTCGATTTTCCGCTACATGGGAAATCCCGAAACAATCACAGATTTATATAAAAAAATCTTATAATCACTTTTACTTGAGCTCTCGTACCTTAACGACGGTTACTAAAACAAGGATCAAGCTGTGTCCTCAATTCTACAAGACCGATTTTGATGAAACATACCATAGTGGTATAAATCGGAATACTACCTTTAAGACTGTAACAGTTTCGGGATTTCCCATGTGGTGGAAAACCGATATCCACGCGGGCGGAGCCGCGGGCAAAAGCTAGTTGTATTATATTTTTTTTAAGTTTGTTATTTATTTAAATATGTTCACATTGTTTTATGTCCTGAAACTGCAAAAAATATTCGCCTACTATACCTGAGGTGCCATAAAATTTTAATATATCGCTCATCCAATAGAACAATGACTTAATTACATTTTTGTAATTTATCAGGAGTGTTTCAGTTTAAAATTGTATTATACCCATTTTGTAAATCATATCGATTATCATGATTTTTCATAATTTATTTATAGATTATTATTAATAATTTGAGCATTCTCGAAAAAAAACAATATTAGAAAATAACAAATCATCCAAATTAAACACAAAATAAAATTTTAACTTTTTTGCAAATACCTCATTATTCTATTGAATGAGCGATATATTATGGCTCGCCACACTAAAAAGTTTAAGAAACACCGCAATGAATCAGAGCCTCATCAGATCACCAGCCTCATCAGATCTCAATCCGTCGGCGTTGCGGCAATGAGCTGAGACGGGGCCTTTTCGGGCAGCCACCTAACACAACAACTAGTACATTGCGATTGTAAACCGACCCACTATGCATATGTTATTTTTTAATTTGGTATATTTTATTTTGTTAACTCTATTTATTGTGTTTGTCCTGAATAAATCGCCTCTTTGCAAGAACAACGTGATATTTCGACAAGTGCAATTTTACAGTACGCAACAATTAAATACTTAGACAGGTATAAAATTTTAAGGAATGATTCTTAACGTCAAACTTGCAATGAACTTTATGACCTAACTGATAAACTTTCTAAAGATGGAAAAAAGTTCTATACTTTTTGGTATTAATTAGCATATTTAAAACAAAAGGGAAGATTAAGAAATATCACGTTGTTCTTGCAAAGAGGCGATTAATGTTTTCTTTCTTCTTTCTACTATGATAATAGGCAGTAATATGCACTTAACAACATATCATCACTGTTTTGTCGTCCAACATGGGACGAGTTTATTCAGAATTTAAACAGAATTATTTATTCATAATCTTTATAATTATTTCAATTAAAATATAATAAATTCTTTCTGTTGTCAGGGCGCAACAAAATTAACCAAGGATGACATTGAAAGGGTATTCTCGTTATATGATAGGGTGAGTTCTTTATGTGAATATGAAGTTTTATGTAATTCAAATAAAAAAATACATTGAAGATTTTCAGAGCGAATCTTTTCTATGGGATTTTTCCAGAATATCATCGTTATAAAAGCTTATAAGTTGGATATCTTTTTTAAAAAGTTTACACTTTATACTATTATAAAATGGTTGTGTCAATTTATTTTTTAAGAAATTAAAATAAAAACTACTCAGATCTACGAATCAGGGGCTTCTGAAACCAAGTCCATCTGTCTGTTTGTTTGTTTGAGCTTCACGCAAAAACCAGAGGGTAGATTTGGATCAAACTATTAGTCAAACGTCACAACGCATAGGCAAACTTTCTGCGCGCGGCCATTAATAGATTATGTAACTACCCTCTTTCGATATGCAAAACTGATTTGTACAACATTTGGTTTAGATTTAACATTTAAGTTACCCGAACCAACGCAGTCTCCGTCTCAGTCCTTGGGAGTAACAGAATCGGTACAGTATGCATCTCAATCTGTCTAGAATCTTCTATAGATGTCCGTGCGTGGCTGCAGGCAGCTACATCCCATCTATCCATATTACAAAAAATACTGCTTTTTGGCGGTAGATAAAATTCAAAGTAGGTATACCTACTTACCAGAGCTCGTTCATTCCAAGAAAGTGAAGATTTAATAATAATCCATCGTTTTCATGAAAACTCATTACCTTGGTTTTTTTTTCAGGACAACAATGGTTCTATTGAGAACGAGGAACTACGTGGATTCCTCAAAGATTTATTAGAATTAGTTAAAAAGGTGAGTTTTAGATAATAATGTAATTATCTACAACAATAATAATAAAATTTTACTTTCTCCTCAAATACAAGTCACAAATCTATACTATTATAAAATTGTTAAATGTTATTAAATTTTATAAATCAAAGATATTTAATAACACAAATTACTCAGATCGACTAATTAAGGGTTACTGAAACCAAATCCGTCGATGTTTGTTTTGTTTGTTCAGGCTTCAAACAAAAACTAGTTGGTAGATTTTGATCAAACTATTACAGTCTTAAAGATATAATTCCGATTTAAATACTACGGCATGTTTCATCGAAATCGGTCCAGTAGAATGGAAAATACAGCTTGATTCCCATTTTATTAGTCACCGTTAAGATACGAGATATGAAGTAAAAGTGGTTCATAGGCGTTTTATATGTAAATCTATGATTCTTTGTAGCGGAAAACCGACAATGACGCGACCGAAGCCGCGGGTAAAAGACATTAACTTATAAATATATATATAACTATCAATATCAATATGATTTCTATATGATATATTAACACTTAAATGTGCATTGGTGGTGTGGTGGTTTTAGACACGGCTTACGATCGAAGGGTCGTGGGTTCCCGGTCCCGTACCACTGAGTTACTATTTGTAACTCATGTACGGTCTACATTGTAGACACCAGTTTACTTAACGGAGAAGGAATACTTCGTGAGGAAACCTGCATGCCCGCATGGGTGTGTGAAGTCTACCAACCCGCACTAGGCCAGCGCGGTAGACTACGGCCTAATCTTCCTCCTGATCAGGGGAGATCCGTGCCCCTGTAGTGACGACTATATGGACTGGGTATGATATTAACACTTGAACTAAATTCTAATTCCAAAATCGGTGTTCATTATCATCATCACATCATCAGTCCGCGGAAGTCCAATGCTGAACTTGAGCCTCCCCCATAAAAAGAGGGATTTGCCATAATCTCTTCACATAGCAGGCATCTTGGAAAAAGCAGTAGATTTTCATTGAATAATTGGATAACTCTGCTGCTCATTACCCTGATGCATCCCTCAGCTGGATCTCACAGCATCCCTGGAAAGAGATGGAGTGACGCGCCTCCTATGTCGGCACCACACCAGTGTTGCCAGTAATAAACTATTTCGACACACAATGCAGATCTGCAAAGCGATGCTTAGTATGTAATTCTTATATCGCCTTTAAATTTGAAGGTTTGAGGTTCGTATCCCGGTAAAACGCAATAAAAATTTCCATGGCTTCTGTTTCGGAAGACACATTAAGGCGCTGCCCTGAGCATCCATGTCCTCTTGCAGAAGACGGACTCCTAAATGATTTACTACAGCAGTGAATTAGCAGTTTATTTTATAATTATGGTCTTTTAAAAAATTAAAACAATCAAAATATTCAGTATAACATACATACATATACTCACGCCGAATATCCCATAAGGGTAGGCAGAGACCATAGTACATACTACATACATACATATAGTCACGCCTCTTTCCCATTAGGGTAGGCAGAGACCACTTCTTTCTACCTGCTACGACCATTTTTTGTAGCAAAGTGGCTATCCGCAGTCCACATTTCACCCCCGCAGACGAAACGTGTCGGGTGGCGAACCACGACGCCGACATTTTATAAGGTTCAAAAGTGTTAATGTTCCTCGTTGCGTTCCCACGGCTTAGGTAAGAAGAAAGGAAAGAGGATGGGATAGAAAAGGTGTATTGAGCAGGGAATATGGAATTTAGGAAAAGTACTATAGGGTATAGGATACTACTATCTCGGAAGGAGTAGGAAGAGACAGTAGTAACTCAGGGGGCCGGGGTCGTTTACCCGTATACTTAAGCCTACTTGCCGGACAGGCTAAAAGACTAAATATTCCCTGGCCTAATTATTCAGTATTAAATCGTCTATTTACAAGTATTATTTACATATGTACAGTACATATACGAGTATGTATACAGGACTGTATATACATAATGTAATGCACTTAAAAATCACCGCAAATCCAATGACCCCGCGACCTTTTCGATCGCAGGTCGTACTTAGTACCATTTGATCACCAATGTACTTATTGGTGCCGATTCTGTTGAACAGAACTAAACTAAATTTGGTCCCTCTCTATCTTTTTCTAATGTCAAACGCCAAAACGAGATAGCAAACATTCTTAGCGAGTACCGACCTACGTCTATGTCAAACGGTTCAAATAAATGTTGCGTTTTTGCGTATCTTTAGTCCGTGTGTTCCAAAATCACGCTTAAATCTTTTAATTTTCTTTACGTTACGTTCCTGTCATTTACGTTCCTAAACGAAACTGATATCACCAAAATTTTAGCTATCCCGTTTTGGCGTTTTACATTAGAAAAAGTTAGAAGGGGTGGACCAAATTTGGTTAAGTTCTGTTACAACAGAATCGGCACCATTGTATATATTATTTATTGTACATATTATTTAATATACTTTTCCAGGATTACGACGCTCAAGACCTCCTAGAATTTGAAGAAACCATCCTCCAAGGGGTCGAGTATAGTAGTGAAGGCAAGATCAGCAGGAAGCAACTCACCATGATTCTTTTGGCTCTCGCCAAACATAACCAGGAAGAGGAGCCGAACACGCCATAAACGTATCTGATAGCAACCGCCACTCCGTCCCGATTTCCGAACGAATTTCTAGTGTCACGACCCCTTTGAAGTTTCTAGGGCTGGGATAAATAGTTGTGATATTAGTCGAATAACTCGATTAGTTTTTTAAATCAATAATTATGTTCTTTAGCAGATATGTTAAATTTATTATGATATTAAGTGAAATTATTATGTTAAAATATCCCTACCTAGTAGTAAACATTGTCTAACTTCTATGTATTTATAGGTATCTCATATGATAATATATTGTAAAATCATAAAATTCGTTATATTTTTTATATAAACGGTTCAGTATAATTGAAACCCAAACGTATTTTACGCTTGAGTTTCAATCGATTGATTTTCGGTCATCGATTGATGACCGAAAGTTCGATTTAACGATGACATATTTTATTTTTATTATAAATGAAGTTATAATTATTTTCACACTTTTTTATTTTCATTTGACACTTTTTTAAATAATCATTTCAAGTTGTCAACAGGAGCACTCTTTTAAATCTTTTTAAAGATGTTTCTATAGCAAGCACCTCAATTTGTTATATTTCTAATATTTTTAGTAGTTAATAAAAATGAATGTTTATTATGACCATAACTAATCGATAATTCTTACCAATTATTTGTAAAATTTAGTTTTTGTTCAAGTTTTTCTGTCCAATCAAGTTTACAAACTATAGATACAGAATTTAACTTTATATAGGTACCTGTAACCTAATATTTAAAAATTAACCTAAAACTCATAAAGTTATTTTTAAAATTATCACTTTCCTTACTTCATTAAAGTATGTTTATTAAAAAACAACTATAATAATCATATTAATATTATAAATTCGAAAATATTTTTGGTTTCCCCTTCTTTCCCGTGTTAACAAAGCAACGGATAGATATAAATTTTTGCATAATTATATTTAAAACGTTGAGAACTGATATAGGTTACTTTTTATTCGAAAAATTATTATTTTCTTATGTAATAGCATAAATATATGTAATCCACACGGAGTCACGGCCAAAACTAGTATTTCGTGTAATCTTTGTAGAAAGCAAGAGCTGTTAACGATTATAATATATTGTACCTGCAATAATTTATTGTTTCAGACACCATTTCTCTCTTCCGGAATCGATAATTAATTACATATTCGTCTAGACTATTCGACTATTTGTCTTAACTCAGAAGTATTCATTGCTTCATTAAACCTAATTCATCCAGTTCGACGTTTATTCAGAACACGTAAAATATAGTGCAAATTAGTTAATTAAAAAATATTATAGTAGGTACATTTACAATCGTATAATAATGCCAAATCATATGCCAAATATTTTTACATAATATATCTCTTGCTTTAAATAAAAACCAGTTAAACAAACTATATCTATGTCACGATTCATAAAATATACCATAAAGAAAATTACACTTTCTTATTAATAACTATATCACTAAATTTCATACGAAGTTCCGAAATATTAGTCAATTAAATAAAATCTAATTTATGACTCATAAAAGTGAAACTTCTATCGAAGACACTAGGCCTTTATTCTAATAGATACTTTCGTCAATTTATTGTTTTTTGAGAGTTTTGAAGTCAATCCGGAAATTACGACGTAAACGTGACTAGGTAAATTCCCACAGGCTTATTGCCTTAAAAATACGGTCACTTTGCAATGTTAGTCGCGTGTCCTTCCAATGTTTTAATATTATATACATACATACACTCACGCCAATATCCCATAAGGATAGGCAGAGACCACAGTATATACTACATACATACAGTCACGCCTCTTTCCCATTGGGGTAAGCAGAGGCCACTTCCTTCCACTTGCTACGATCGTCCAATATAGCAAAGTGGATATCCGCAGCCCACAGTTCGCCCCCGTGGGCAACGAGACGTGTCGGGTGGCGAACCACGACGCCGCCATTTTATGAGGTTCAAAAGGGATTCAGAAGTTTCTCATTGCGTACCCACGGCTTAGTGGAGAGGAAAGGGAAAAGGATGACGTAGGAAAGGTGTATTAAACAAGGAATATGGAATTTAGGAAAAGGACTATAGGGTATAGGATACTACTATCTCGGAAGGAGTAAGAAGAAACAGTAGTAGCTCGGGTGGCCGGGGTCGCTTACCCGTATACTTAAGTCTATTTGCCGGACAGGCTAAAGGACTAAGTATGTTTTAATATTGATCATAATTATTGATGATTGATACAAAAAACAACACCAAAATTACATATAAATTAATATAAGACACTAAAATAAAATTTCAGGTGATGCTTGCTTCACTCAGGTTGCCGCCAAAACCTCAAATATAACCTAAAATGTTTTTTTTATATTTTCCCTTTTAAAGGAAAGGCAAAGGGATCCAAGCCTTCACAATCTTATCTGACGTTGTTATATAACTTTCACAAGATAATACATGCTGGTGTAACTCGTTTTATTGCTTCTTAGAAGTTTTAATATCAATCCGACGATTATCAGGTTGGCTAGGCAAATGTTTCCGCAAACTTATTGACTTAAAAATTAATAACTTTCACCTTGTAATTTTGCAAAGTTACTAAGTAAGTTTGATCACTTCACAAAGTTAGTTACAATTTTATCCCGATATTTCAATATTTTTCACATTCGTCACGATTATTGACGACTGAGAAACAAGACAACACCAAATTTACACATAAACCGCTAAAATAAGACTTCAGGTGATGTTCACTCGGGTTGCCGCCAAAATCTCGAACCTAACCTAAAATGTTATACGACTAACTAACGATACTTTTTAATGAAGCACCATGCAACAGCTACTTAAAATATATTTTTGATATTATATTTGAAATTAAATTCAATAGACGAACTATTAAAAAACATCGAATTATAACTTGAAATATATTTCAATCGGTAGAGGACCCGCGACTAAAGTAAATTTTTAAAGTTCCATTCCAATCAACACTTGTTTATTACTATTTATTTAGTGGCACTCGCTGGGCGCTGTCGTGGCTCGCTCGCTTCGCTCGCTCAGCTCGTGCGAGTTCTAAAATCACCTAACATGCTCCTCCTCGCTTCGCTTGTCATCGTACCTATTTCTGGCCATTTTCTCTTTAACGAAGATTTTCATACCCGTAAAATCGTAAATACTACAATAAAGATGGCGGCTTCCATTGTGGCGTGATTTTATTTATTTATTTTTCTCAAAAGATCCTTCCTCAAATGGAATTTTTAAAATTTATTATAGCCTCGGGTGCCAATACCCGAGGCTATAATAAATTTTAAAAAATAGAATAAAATAAATTTTAAATTTTAGATAGATCTATTGAAATTCTTTCAAGTTAATACACCCACGACGACCTTATGTTTCAATTGTTTTTAAAACATTTGTGTTAATACATCAAAGTATTATTAACCTTATGTTTTTAAAACATTACCTTATGTTTCATTTGCAACACCTAGCATATTTTTGAAACTTTTAATATTAGTTTAAGTATTAAAATTTCAATTTTATACAAATTGTTGTTATATGGTTTATAATTTGTTTCATTAATAATTATAATTTATCCGAAAATTTTTGTGAGTAAAATTTTGTAAAAAAACAAAGGTAAAAGTTTATTCTAAATTTTACTTAAACCAAGAGATAACTAGATATTTTCATACAAGAATTTTAAAATAAATTAAAAATATTAATACTACTTAAGCCCAATAGAACACAGAAGCTATATTATCAGTCGATATTAACGCTATGATAAGCATCATACTATAGTTGTTACGATATTAAAGATGCAATATATAAACATACATAAGTCACATCCATCCTGCCCCCTAGCCAAGTTGACACTCGACAATCGTTATCGCTAATAGAAACGAATAAAATGTATTGGCATGACACTTCTATTCGATAAGAATGTATGACTTGGCAATTAGAAGTGTCATTCCAATACATTTTTTTCGTTTTTATTAGCGATAACGATTGTCGAATGTCAACTTGGCTAGGGAGACTGATAGCAAATCGTCTGTAACCGTTTGAGATCCTCTGTGTAATATTTTTTCACAAAACCGCTTTTTAATGCCATCTGTTGGCAAGCGATGGAACATACGACAATAGAAAGCATTAATCTCACTAATTTAAAAGTCCCATGATTTGTTACGAATATCAGTATTCTATGATAACATTGATAAATATAGGTCCTGATTTTAAACTAAAATAACTATATACAGTAAATAAGTGTATAGAGTAAGACAAATTAAAATCAAAATAAAGCAATATTATGTTTTTATCATTAGGAAGACTTAAAATAAATTAACCTTGTTTTGTTTTTTTATACGCTCAACGCAGAATAAATAAATCTGTTCTGGTTCTCTTGTGATGCAGATAGATAGACGATCTCAGAAAATCCCGGACGAAATTTGTTTTGTTTTCAATGTCGAAGTAGTTATTAAAAGTAAAAGATCGTCTTTTTATAATATCGATCATTTGTCCAGTTAAGGTTTAATAATAAATCACAATTGTTACAAAAACAATAATAAACATATCATCGCTAACTCCTGCCCTCATAATTTCAACGTTCGGAACATCTATATCAATGAATTTATGATCAATTGCCCATATTGGCGCGGCATATGTACGTGCGTGATTTGAAATCGTATGACCGTCAACAAACCTTTAACAGTACCGCTGCTTACGACGCGCCAGCATATGATTTGGCTCTAATGTTAAGAAGCCAATCACGCGCCTGGGTTTCGTGTAGAATTCTCTCAGTAGCCAGTCACTTGCCTGCGCGGGAAAATAGTTTAAGTAAAGGGCCTTCCATGGAAACCCATTTCTACGTTGAACCAAAAACCATCAACACATCTTCACGTAACCAGCAGTTGGTTTTCCAATCAAAAATCTAATAGGTATATATATATATATATATA
>WUAW01037823.1:0-12155 GCA_017165845.1 Thaumetopoea pityocampa | reverse complement strand
CTCCTGATCAGGGGAGGTCCGTGCCCCTGTAGTGGAGACGATATGGACTGGGGATGATGATGATGATGAGTCGTTAGGTTAAGCAGACCTTAACGCGGTTGGGTGTAGGTAATCCATTCTAACATCTAAGTAGCTTAGACGGAACGTCCTCAGTGTTTCGGAATGCCAGTAAAATTATAGGCCGTGAAGTGTATTAGAATAATATCAGGGCAGATGTGAGGGTTACCAGATGACGTCAAATGTTTTTATAAACTGCATATTTTTCTGTATAAGTTAATAATTCAATACATATATCTCGTATAAAAGACATTTAGCCGTATATTTATTATTATTTTGTACTCTTACATCATCATCATCAGTCCGTAGAAATCCACTGCTAAACATAGACATCTACTTGCGAGGCGTCTTGAAGATCACAGTAGAAATAGGTTAAATTACAAAAATACGCTGCTACACATCATTCTGGTGCATCCCTCAAAACTTTCATGTAATTTCTCAAGTATACCATTTTGATTTTTTACATAAATGCATACATAAGGGTAATTAAATGAATATAAAAATAATAATAGAAAAAAAAATGTTAGGCCAATTTAAAACCGAGGACGATATTCTCTGGCAATACCAGGTCCGTCGCATCTACGGAGCTGGCGCACGGGGTGGAATTCATCTCTCTGTATACGCTACTTTGCCGTCCATTTACTAAAAGACCGTTAAGTAACATTTTGCAAAATTTGATTTATACGTACTAAGTAAAGGAGCATTTTATTCTCTATCAATTAGTCCGAGTCAGTCATATTTTTCTATCTTATTTAGTTATAAGACCTGCAGACTATGCACACTGTCAACTGCACCATTCTTAAGAACATTAAACACGGTTATGTTACTTTATAACACCAGAATACAGCCACACGCCGTAACCTTAAAAACAGCACTCATAAAACCCATAAAATGAAAACTCAACAGCAAACAAGTAATTTGATATGTTAAATATAGCTGACGTTTTTGATTAAAACTCAAATTTAGGTTTATTCACTTAACGGCCTTTTAGTAATCGGAGGGCAGTACTGAGGTGGCACCGAAGGTTTTAACTAGTCCTCACAGCTTTCACGAAAAAAAAAAACGGAATAAGGCCATTAGAACTTTATAATCCAATCATCTCTATAATTCAATTAATCGAGTTTATAAAAAAAACATAAAATGTTGTCACACTAGGTGATATTATACTAAAATTTATCATTCTAATCTTCTTCAACTTGTTCCAATCCAAGATACTAGAACTTTCTATAACACTCAACCTTGTGTTATATTGATCTATCTCCATCCAATCTTTTCAGCTTACCCACACCAGATATCGATACATATGTTTTTGCTCTTATTTTTACGACCACTTTAAAGACGTAGAAACTCACGACTCTTCATTCAGAAGTATTATGTATTGCTATATCAATTTTATCATCTGCCTTTATAACACAAGTATCAAGTGTTAGGCAATGGAAAAAAAATACCAATACTCATCAATCACTCAATCATACTAATAACTTTTTAAACATACAACTTCCGACTGACATTGACCCACTGTAATTTTTTTTCTTCTAAATAATGTAAAAGGACAGATAAACAAACATTGTAAATTACATTTTAAACTGGTTTACATATGTCGAAACAGTAAATATATTTCGACTAAATACGAGAAAATCTTTACCGGCTTCAGTCAAAAGATTTATAAATTAGACAAAGAGACGTTTAATTGTTACGTTTTAATTAGACAAAGGCAATGAAATTTAAATTACCTACCAAAGACAATTACCACAGAAGGTTAAATGCTGCGTCAAAAGCACAGAGAAATTTCAACGGGAAAACTGGGAAATGTATTTGAGGGACCTAATTAATTTTGGTTTTTGACTGCATTTCAAAAGATACTGTTTGGGTAAAGAGTTTTATTTCAGAAACATTACGAGTACATTATTTTGCTCTGACGTTTCAAAAAGTACTGCAGTGTGCCATAAAGCTAAAATTCTGGATTACAGAAGTACAGGTTGTAATTCCTATTACTATCCCGAATAAGTTCTGTACCTTGGTGAGGTGGCTGCATATTGATTTCTTTTTTCTTTTAATTTAAATAAGCTATACCCCTTTATCAATCGTCAGTCTATTTGTCTGTCTGTCTGTCCTTTTGTTCGCCAATCACACAAAAACTACTTAATGGATATTGAAGTGTTTTTCAATAATATATTGATAATCTATATTTTATCTATCTATACTATTATAAAATTCTTAAATGTTAGATTTTGTAAATCAAAGATATTAAAAAAAAAACAACTACATACTCAGATCGATTAATTAAGGGTTTCTAATTACAAACTGACAAAATCGACGGATTAATTCTAAATCCGTCGATTTTGTCACTTTGTTTGTTTGAAATTCACGCGAAAACCAGCCGGTAAATTTTGACCAAACTTTGATCCTAAAAGTACTACTCTAACTTAAATACTGCGGCACGTTTCATCAAAATAGGTCCGGTAGATTTGAGAATACAGCTCGATCCCTGTTTTAGTAGCCGCCGTTAAGATACGGGAACTCAAGTAAAAGTGGTCCTATGGTTTTTTATATAAATCTGTGATTATTTCGAGTTTAAACCATGTAGTGGAAAACCGACATTCACGCGGGCGGAGCCGCGGGAAAAAGCTGGTCTTAAATAATAAATGCTTATACAGGACTCATTGAATTCGGTTAAGTGAAAGAGATCTCATGATGTCTAAATTCAAATCATCTTGAAGAATTAGAGGCGCCGCAGTATATGTGTATCTCTAAAACTACTAGACACATTTCAATGCAGTTTTCGGCTTTGCAGTACTTCAGAACAGTTACTAAGATTTGCTTTATACCGTAGTTAAATTCACGGGGTGTTACGGTGGATACAGTTCCCTTTTCAGAAGTTCTTAGATTTACCTTTCATTATATACCAACAAGGGGCGCGTCAGTAGATGCTTATCTCTAAAACTAGTAAACCGATATAGACGCAGATATTTTCATACTCAAATAACATTACAGCAGAAACTAAAAGTTGTTTTGCTTCTAGTCCACCGGTAGGCGCTGCAGTAAATAAGTTTCTAAATGACTGACGTTAAAGTGGTTTTTGAAAAAAAAAAGAAATAGGTATCGTCCCTGAATAGTTTCTTTAGATTTTAATTTTACGAATAGGCGCAGCATTACATAATATGTTTCTTTGATACTATATGGCCTATTTAAAAGTGATTTTCGCAAAATGTATGTATCATTTCTGATTAGGATATTTAACACGGTTTTGAAAATCTTTTAGGCGTGGGTTCCTTCACGATGCATTCATTGTTTGAAGCGAGGGTTAATTAATTATTAAATTATTAATAAGCATATGATTTCGAAAAATCAGAGGTGCACACATTGGTTTCGAACTCGTCTATCACCAGGTATCACCACTCTTCTATAGATTAGTTCTATAGATTTGATACGTTTATAAATTACTAGAGATAGTTGCAATACATCTGTAACTCAACTACTATGCTGGTTTTAATGTGACTTTTGCACTATACGAGTACAAGAATTTGCTTCTTCGTTAATGCGTACGGCCAAGGACTGGAATAGTCTGCCGGCGCCAGTGTTTCCCTCAGATTACAATGTGGAAGTTTTCGAGAAAAGAGTGAACAGGTTTCTACTAAGCTAGTGCGCTCTACCACTTAAGACTACATCGCCACTTACCATCAGGTGGGATTGTAGTCAAGTGGTAGCTTATTATAAATAAATAAAAAAATACTTTTAAGTAGGCTCTCAGATTGCTTGGCTTAATGATAGCTTAACTTCATATCTTTCCCTGGATACTTTGTAAACCAGCTAAGGGAAATGGATACTGGAAACCAGAATAATGGGCAATGCTATTTTATTATTCAATCAAAACCTCCAAGACGCCTGCCAAACATGGCAGATTATAGCAAATTCTTCCTGTTTAAGGTGTAGGTCCATATTCATCAGTGGATTTCCATGGACTGATTATGATGATGACTTAGACTGGTTTTAGATTATAGGCTGTTATTAGCCTATTTCAATACATAAAACTTAGATTTGTTTTTGCAGTTATAAAAACTCAGAGCGTGCTGCAGTAGATAAACGTTTCTTCAAAACGGTTCCTTAATATTTCCTCGCGATATCAATCACGAAATTCGTCAGGAACCGCCCTCCTGCGGAATATATTCCACTTTTTCGAGTTTCAACGTCCATAGTAATAAGTTACAGTATTGGCTGATATGGCCTTGCCGACAGTATTTTGCTAGAGCCTCAGAGAGTGACGCAAGGTTTCGCTTCCGGGACAGCCATATTGAGTTAGCTTCTATCTTTTATCTGGATTTATTTTAAAGTCGCCACATCCTGGACAATCTTGGAGTATTTCAACTACATCTCACATCACAAGAGTGCTAACAGAATATAAGTTTGTATACGGTATGCCGCGGAATACCATTCATCCGCAACATAAAACTTAATAATGAAGAAAATATTACAAAATTTCTAAATATACGTTAACAAACTTCTTACAGACTTAAATATCATCACCGTTACTTCATTAACTCATCTAATGTCCCACTGCAGTCACAAGTCTCCTCCCAGAATGAGAGGGGTCAAGCCAAGTCCACCACGCTGGCCTAATGCTTTAATATTTATCCATAACTTAATGTTTAATAGATTTAATATTTATGTATAAATGGGACAATAATAGATTATGATAAAGTTAAAAATAAATCACGCAAACAGAGCCACGTGCAATAGCTAGTAGAAAAATAAAAACAAAATAACATAAAATGCTATCACTAAAGCCAACGTTTGCGAAAATTTCAAATCACAAGGACTGAGCAGGTTGCATGTAATATGGCACTTTAGAAAAAAAAAAATGAATTGGATAATCACGGCAGTAATCTTACTTTAATCTTTTTTTCTTTTTTTCTTTTTCTCTTAGTAGAGGGAGCCTATGTCCAGCTGTGGACGTCTGTGGGCTGATATGATAGTGATGATGATGTCAGTAATTTGCTATTGTTTTATAGCTATTTTTAAATCTGAATAGCAATTACGTGAATATGAAACAAATTTAAATGTTATCTATTTTTTTATATCAGGCACCTTAAGTTTCTTAGTATCAGAACTATAAACGAAATATGTTTCATTTAGAAACATTTACGAGAGTAAAAACGTTTGTACCACGTGATATGAAGCTTTTTACAGATTTCCCTAGAGATATTGCGGCCTAGTATTTGCATATGGTACAGAGAAAATGTGTATATGTATATATAAGCGAATAAACTTATCTATTTTAGGAGTCTGTTAGGAGATGTATAAACATCTGTTATGTTTCTTTCTTTCTAAAGATAGTACTCTAGAAGGTTTAGACTAGGTAGGTAAATCAAATCAGTCTTGTGTTATTTTAAAATATTTAAGAAGATTCGGAATTAATATGTATTTTGTATAACTCGTGTTATCTTTGATCAAACATTGCGTAATGACGTTAATGACGAAAATAAAATAATAGTTTTATAAAACTAAGACCAGACACACTAGGTTTTGCCGTCGGTTACACCCTTGTGAAATTTTTTTTTTCTCAATAAATAGAGAATTCCGAAATAATAATAGATTTACAAAAAAAAAGTTGACTAACCATTTTACTTTAGCTCTCGTGCCATAATGGCAGCTACTGAAACATAGATCAGGTTATATTTTCAATTCTATTTAATGAAATATGCTGCATATTTAAGCTGGAATAGTACTTTTAAGACTGAAACAGTGTGACTAAAATTTAGTTGGTTGTTTTTGCATGACTCTCGAACAACTAAACAGGCGCGAAGAAATCAAAAAATGGTTTCGGTTTCAGAAGCCCTAAATTAGTCGATATGAATTAAATTTGTTGAACGTTTTAATGTACAGACAATGCAGTCTTACAATTTTATAATAGAACTAGCTTTTGCCCGCGACTCCGGATGTCGATTTTTCGCTACACGGGAAATCCCGACACAATGATAGATTTATATAATGTTATTGAACCACTTTTACTTGACCTCTCGTACCTTAACAGCGGCTAATAAAACAGGGATCAAGCTGTATCTTAAATGCTAATGAACCTATTTTCATGAAACATGCCGCAGTATTAAAGTCGGAATAGTACCTTTAAGATTGTAATAATTTAACCAAAATCTACCTACTGGTATTAGTGTGAAGCCCGAACAAACAAACAAACAAACAAACAAACAAACATCAACGGATATGGTTTCAGAAGCCCTTCATTAGTCGATCTAGGTAGCTTGTTTTTAAATATTTTTAATTTTTGAAAAAATGACATTTAACAATTTTATAATAGTAGAGATAAATAGATAGATATGCAGACGTAAAAGTATTGTAACTTCTCAAAAAAAAAACAAATTTAATGAATATTTAACTTTAAATTTTGACCCCCCCCCCCCCCCAAAAAAAAACCGAAAAACAGAGTTACAATGTTATTACATGGAGGTGTCGAGTTCTGTATTAATTTATCTTTGACTCTCAAGCAAAACTTGTCTAACGCAACACATGACAATATTCTTTACGTTATATTACACTAAGATAGCGACACGTGGTGCGAATTGGTTCCACTGTGTTTTATTGTTACTTAGTAACTTAATACGTTTGCTGTATTGGAACATTATTTATTTATTTATTTATTTACACTTACTACGTATAAAGGCGGATTGAATGCCACGGGCATTCTCTACCAGTCAACCTTTGGGTAGTGCAGAGACAATGAAGTAGATGCAGCACTAAATGTAATCTGAAGGAGAAGAGAATACAACAAAGTTATATAACACGCACGCACGTACGCATACATACACGCTCGCATGCACGCACCCTCGCACGCACGCGCGCACACATGCGCACACATACAAATGAACACACGCGCGCACGTACACACGCATGCGCCACGTGTTCAAATCACGTGTGCACACGCACATACGCATACACGTGGTTTGATAAACGGTTACGCCTTTGGTTTGTTAGAAGAAGTAGAGATGAACAGGATCTTTTATATAAATACTATTATTACAAATTCCGTGGTCGAAAGGTATCAGGCTTAAGGAGGCACCTAAAATATTGGATCCCGGTTGGTGTCTCAATAACATTGATCATTACCAGGTAGCAATTGGTCTTCTTAACCCATCTTACAGCCGCTACGCCTGCAAAAAAAAGCAGACGTTGACAAAAAAGTCGAGATTGTGCTAGATTGATCTAGACTAATATTATAAATTTGAAACGTTTTTGTTGGTTTATCCTCTTTATCTAAGCTTACGGCCCATCTGGTTTCCGCAGCCTTTTGGATGCCTGCAATATCAGGAATATCACACGCGCGTTCCCGATCGTTCAAAAAATTAATCACTCCCCTCTTGAAGAAACCCATACTGTAATCTTTCAGGAAAACCTCAGGAAGGAGTTCAATCCATAATCGGAACGTTCGCAGGAGGAAACTCCTCTGAAACGGCACTGTACACGACTATTGAGATTCTAATGTGTGAGGATGAACTTCCTGCTGATGGCGAGCGGTGCGATGGTAGAAAGTGACTGTGGGAATCATATCAAACAACTCTTTGGAACACAACCCATTGTACAAGCGGCAGAACACAGAAGGAGGCGAAGTTTCTCCTTAAAGGTTAGATACCGCTTGTGAGTATGGGATCACCGACGATTCTCATAGCTCGTCTTTGAGCCGAGTCAAAAGGTCCAAGCTATCCAGATGCCGGACTTGCGTTTTATATAAATAATAGTAGTCTTTGCCCCGGCGAGAAGTACCGCTTCTCTCTATTCAGCACACAAAATAATTTTAATAGTTTAGTATAGTTTTAATTTACGCCTTGATGCGGATAAAAGTGGTCTAGAGTCAAGGACAGTGTAACTTTTTACGACTACCCTCTCATTGCAAAATATAAATTTGTCAATAGTACATAATAATAAACATTATTGCTACTGTAAAGCAATCTATATATTTTTATATTCTATTTTAAATTGTTTTTATTGTATTTTCTTTTTTCTTTTTTTTTCTTTTCATTCATATGGAGTTTTGTGCTCAACAATAAGTTATGACTTGTTATTTGTATTCATTATCGATAATTCTTGACACAAAATTGAAAATTTCACTTGAGTTCATAACATCCTTATTTATTCATTACCATGTGCTTGCTGAAATAAATTATTCACAACTTAAGCGCGGGTAAGTATTAAATGAAATTATGTGAGAGCATAAAACTGAGTTTACGATGTGGTTAGCGTAATGAGTTTTTGTATACAGCAATCACAGTGAATTGTGGTTTTTAGTAAGATTGCGTTTAGATACTTTAATATCAGTTGGAAAAAAAATCTCAAACGATGAAAGAATGTAGATCAAGCTTCCGTTGGTTTATTACACGAAAAATAACATCTACCTTCTCTGTTAATGACCTAAAGTATGATACGTAGGACGTAAGTATACATAAATCTACCGAGAAGAATGAATGAGGCAATTTGTCCCAATGAGACAGTAATAATTTAACCATAATGGATTATTTACGCAATATATTACGAAAATCTCAGCTATAAAACCCTATTTAAATTAATTACTGTGTATATTGTGCGTAGCTCAGCGTAAATCTTCATATTTACAGCACCATTATCTTCTGCGTAGCAAATTTTTGTACTTTTTTGTATAATGTACGATAGCCCGTACATGCGGCATCGTATTCCTCTCTCTCTCTCTCTGCCGAGATTTCTTCTAGTTGAACAACTTTAAGTGACATGATTTTTTTAAATATATCGATGTTCTATTGTTGCTAGAAACGGGAGGCGATCGAAAGGGTTGTGGGTTCGATTATTAGTTCATCATTTATTCTTATTTCAAACACATGTACGATCTATATTGTTGACACCAATGAACTCAAAGAAGGAGAAATACTTCGTGAAGAAACCTCCATGCCCGTATGAGTGTATACCTATAGTATATCAACTCGTACATCAGCGCTGAATACGACTAAATCATCCTCTTGATACCACCCCTAGGTGGTTTGTGCACTTGTTGTGAGGAGGAACATGGTCAGAGGATGATTGAAAAAATGTACAGTTATTAAAAAGAAGAATAAAATAAATCTTTACAATGATCGATCGAGTCAGACAAAATTTTATCCTAAATACAATTTCGGAACCTATGACTCCATAGTATTTTTTTATATCATTGATGTAACAAAGGAGCATTCTACCCAAATGATAATAAATATCAAAAGCCATAGAGACTCACAGAAGACTATGTAGAATAATATACCTATATTCCGATCCTAATGTGGTTGCGTTGCTACTACCGATGATTGAATTTTTATGCCTCTAGAGGCATAAAAAAACCTGTAATCACAGACACTAGTATCTGTGATTACAGGAATCTTGGCATGTAACTGGAACCCAAAATATTCCGGTTAGATGGACCTAACTGAAAAGCAGCAGCGCTCAGGTCATTGCTAATACTAATTAAATAAAATCGTTATGCCTAATCCCTGAGCTTGTTTACTACAACCTGTATCACCGGTACTTCAAGCTGTACCAGTATCTGAAATTCGTAACGCTTGTTATTTATTAGTCCATTACTTTAAGCGTTGCTCTATTTTTATTCTCACCGAAGTTGCACATAATTTCTTGGTATACACATATTCTTTTGGAGTTCTGTGCAACATGTTTGGAGATGTAGCTAACTACATTGCTACACAGTACCATCCATGCTCAACAGACGGTGTAATTCTTGAATGATGACAACATTATCATAGAGGGCTAAATCAAGATGATGGAGTTTGATAGGAATTTAATTTATAAACATTGTTCCGACATCAGCAACAACTGGTGTTATGTCTAACGGCGCAGTAGCAGGCCCCGTTAAACTTAACACCCGTCTGGTCGGAACATATTTCCTTTTCGGATACTGCTACTCCTGCCACACTTCAGCCTAAAGACACAAATGTGCCTACACACGTTTTCTCTGTGATTGAATCTATATGACATAAATAGCAGCTTACTTGAAAAATAATAAAGAATGTACAACAACAAGGAAGTGTTCAGTTATAAAAATATTATAAACAAATACAAAAGTTACCTAACTTAGGAAAACAATAAACAATTCCTTACAAGTTAGCAAGACATGTGTGATCGAGTTCCAGAAGTCCGAAGTTAAGTTCTTTAACTTTCACAATAAACACAGTTAGCTAGATGTTAGTAAATAATTGCAGTCTCACAATATTGGTAGATTCTTTTACATATTATATGAACGATTTAGCTTGAAGTGACCGAAAAAGTTTACGTGAGCTTCCGCCATTAAGGAGGTAAATTCTATTTAAAAAATGTCAAGTAAATAGTGGAAAAAATAACTATGTTTTTATTCTATTATTTTGAATGTCATCGTGTGAAGTTACCCTTTTTCGCAATTAAAAAATCTTGCAAATCACCTGGTTGTTGGTAATATTTACAAAATATTGTTCCAGTTCCAAATTTAGATACGTATTCTAATTAGAATACGTATCTAAATTTGGAACTGAATTTAGCACACTGGAATATTACTCCCATTCTAATGTTCTCTCAAGAACTATATTGTCATGTCTCTAACTCCTGTGTAATATATAAATACATATATATAAATACTCCATGTGACCGTCCAAATCAAAATGTTAAGGGAAATAGTCGAATGGACAGATCAAATTACACGACCTGATAACCGATAGAGACGAAAAGTTTTCTAATTTATGATTACAAGCCGAAAAGTCTCACATCCGTTGGAGCTATGATCTAAAGTGAGAGTGAAAAGCTTTATAGTCCTTTAACGGAAGACCTATATCCAGCAGCAGATGTCTTCAGACTGATAACTATGTATTTCTTGGTCTCA
Organism: Thaumetopoea pityocampa; assembly: GCA_017165845.1. Lineage (NCBI taxonomy): Eukaryota > Metazoa > Arthropoda > Insecta > Lepidoptera > Notodontidae > Thaumetopoea > Thaumetopoea pityocampa. The sequence continues at coordinate 1,228 of WUAW01037823.1, read as the reverse complement.
AAAATATTTTTGAATTACTTTAGAAAAACTTTCGTACAACCAATATAATGTGGATTTGCTATCATCAGTACCCAAGCATCAGACCGTATGAATGTAAAAACAGAATCTCTTTACGGAAAAAGCCATTTGCTTTCACAAACGCCGGGTTGTTTATTAACCGGTACATTTCCGTTCAACGGGGCACTTTTTGAATAAATTTGAATACATGACTATCGCATGGATTATTGCTAACCTCCTTATAATTTATTACTATATGGCTTCCTGAAAATATTTGTCCATCATCATTACCAGTCTGTTGAAGTCCACTGCTAGATAAGGCCTCCCCCGTTAAGGGGAGGGGAGGAAATTTATATAAGCTACATACTCAGCAAACGTTTTGGAGATCGAAGATGATTAACACAATGCTTTTGTATTTAAGATTGTTACATATATTTCTCAGCTGTTTCTCATTGCAACCAAGTTAAGAGATAACATATTTTCTTTTTACTGCTTGATTTCGACGATGACGATGTTTCTTTCGTTGATGATACATTGATCCATGATCTTCGCCATTCAATCCGTCCCAAGGTACCATTGTAAATCATCAGCATTTTTCATTAATTAAAGAGTGTTATTGATTCCAATTATATTTAAGTGCTCTGTGCAATCATTGTGTGAATATTTGATTTTTCAATTACTGCAATTATGTCTCTCGCGAATCGTATATGACGAATGTATTCCGTAATGTACACAGTTTTGGATTGTATCTACAAGCGATATTTGTACGATGTTAATTAAATTTACTGTTGTGGTAGATTTAAATCTGATTATGGGAATATTTGTGTATGGGCCCAGATCGTGTGGTTCACTGAATTGAGTATTTACATTCGTATTAAGAACAAATTACAATTTTTTGTTCAAAGAAATTTATACATACTAGATCTTGTGGCCCATACCAGACTACTACACTTGCCCATACTAGACTTGAACAGCTTCACGATAATCTAAATCGACACATAAGGGTTTTGAGAACACACTAAATCTTCTTCAGTATTCCTTTATACCTCCCTTATTCAAGCACTACACGGAAAAGACTACAATAACGAAGACTAAGAAAAATCAGATAAAATTTATATTATATCTATCTATATTATATTATTAGTCTACTGTATCGTAATATCGAATTAAGTCAACATCTTTTTTATTATAAATATATATATATATATATAGATATATATATATATATATA
>WUAW01037819.1:0-13286 GCA_017165845.1 Thaumetopoea pityocampa | reverse complement strand
CAAGCTTTAAGCTTAGCTTGGGGCCAGAGGACGTTGTGTGAAATGTCCATGAATATTATATTATTATTATAGTTATAATACTATAAGATGACATAAACAATTGTCATCATTTTATCAGTCTAATACATCCACTGTTGGACATAATGTAAAAATTTCCGAATTCTGCTAACATAGAGATACAGGACGGAGAAGTGGGTCAAAATTGTGTGTCAACATTATGCACTAAAATATTTATTAATTTAAATATTCAGTGAGCGCCAAGACTTGCTGATGCGAACATACATACATACACACACAGTCACGCCTTTTCCCGCTGGGGTAGGCAGAGACCACTTCTTTCCACTTGCTACGATCCTGAGATACATCTTTCGCTTCTTTTGTATTCATGAACGCTTTCATACAAGCTCCCGGTTGCGGGTATTCCTAATCTGGCTTTTCTTCAACATGCCTTCGATTTGGTCAAGATACGTTCGCCACCTACCCGCCACTACCCCTACCGATTTCCCATTCAGACTCGTCTTATAAATCTACTTCGTCTATCTTCTTTCATCCATCCTCTCTATGTGTCTGAACTATCTAAGCATACCTTTCTCTATCTTTGTCACTACATCCGCCATACCACAGATTTCATTCTCAATACATTAACTGGGAACAGATGTGTTAAAATCCGTAAATGTATTGTGCTATATTAACTGCAAAAATAATAAGCCATCAATAGTTTACATTTAATTGATTAACAAATATCCAAACATCTACACAAACTTTTACAATGTTAACTATTATATTACTGGAATTATTATTTATATTACTGGAATAAATAAGAATGGTAAAATAACAGTTGATTCACACTATGTTTACACGATCAGTTATCAATAGTATCAATGGCTTTGGTAAACTATCGGTGTCATCTTACTAATGATGTCGTAAAAAAACGTCGCCACACGAGATATCTTAGTAAGCAATAATAAAACCGTTCTATCTTGTTTTATTTCTATACCCACTGCCTCATCCCCGGTCCATATTTGTCTCCACTAGACGGGCACGGACCTCCCCTGAGCAGGAGGAGGATTAAGCCGTAGTCTACCACGCTGGCCTAGTGCGGGTTGGTATTGGTTGATGCCTACCGCCAATTTATTATCATATATATGTGAGTATAGAACACATTTTTATTGATAATTTAATCAATGTGTAGTATGATTTATTAATTGATCTTGATTTCATCTGATTAAGTATACTTCATTTGGAGCAACAACATCCAAAAATGCAACATAGTCTTAACTTGAACGCCAATGTCAATTAAGTATAATTTCAGATGAATGTAATGTAAATGTAATAATATATAAGTATAGTAACTGAAATATTACTTAAATATGAAATGAACGTACAATTGTAAAAAAATCTTAATTTATTGCAAATAAATAAATATAAATGTGAAACCGCTTTAGATAAAAAGGCGGTAATTTCAAAGTGGATTCTTTTTAAGTTAATACGAATCGGTAGTAATATATGCACATGAATTGTAAGTTGTATTACATTTAAAAACAGTTAATATATTTCTATTTTCAATAGATTTCCCCTGATAATCATTACAAGAAGTTGCTTTGTGCCAATTGTAATTGCCACCAATCTAATTAGGTCAATGTTTCACTCAGTTGAGTCATTTACGGGCTTAAGTTCTTCATGTCGAAATTTTAGAGAGCTAAATATTCATGAGTGACGCGAAATATTTTGAAATTATTTGAACCATATCGGGGACTCTGGTCAATCTGTTGTTTTTTCTGATTTCAGATTCTGCCTCATAGAAAAACTCAAAATATACCTCTTTTCTTACTCCAAAAACAATTATAAAGTTTGTTTTCTGTATTAAACACTTAACTAAATCTGTTGAGATATTACAAATTTAACTGAAATTTGTATTCTAGTTATACCAAGTACCTAAAAGTTAGCACAATTTACTTCATCAATTTTGGTGTGTAAATTAAACGATTCCATTCTAGAAACGCTTACAAATTACCCTGAATTACATGCTTACGGAAGCAATTGTTCTACCCAACAGTGCTTTCGTGCAATTCATTTGAATGTATAATGCTTTGTAAAGACCTATCAACTTGGAATTATGCATTCTGTTATCAGAAAATACCGTGATATATTGTCGCATGGTTGTCGACAAATTTGAAGACTGGAGTGATTTAGGAGTTATTGGTAAGGCTTAATTTTTTTACTAGCATACATATATCATCATCATCATCATCATCTCAGACCAGAGACGTCCACTGCTGAACATAGGCCTCCCCCAAGGATTTCCAGAGTGATGGGTCTTGCGCTGTTCTCATCCAGCTGCCTACCGCAACCCTAATCAGGTCATCAGTCCACCTGGTGTAAAGCCTGCCCACGCATCGCGTTTCAGTTCGTGGCCGCCACTCCAACACCTTGCGGCCCCAACGGCCATCAGTTATTCGTTCTATGTGCCCTGCCCATTGCCACTTCAGCCTAATAATACGCTACGCTATGTCAGTTACTCTTGTTCGTCTACGGATCTCTTCATTTCTGATTCGATCACGGAGGGAAACACCCAGCATAGTTGTCTCCATAGCACGTTGACCGACTTTGAGCTTACTCATAAGCCCGTAGTTAGCAGCTACGTCTCAGTACCATAAGTCATCACTGGTAACACACACTGGTTGAAGACTTTCGTCTTCAAGCACTGAGGTATTGTGGAGGAAAAAACGTCCCGTAGTTTCCCGAACGCTGCCTAGCCGAGTTAGATTCGACGATTAACCTTTTTCTCGAAGTTGGACTTACCTAATCGGACTGTTTATCCCAGGTAGACATATTCGTCAACAACTTCGAGAACAGAGCCTCCCACAGATATTGGAGTAGGCGCAACATGAGACATTAAACATAGACATTACACATGACCTTTGTCTTGTCCATATTTATTCTGCGGCCTACTTGTTGGGAGATCCTGTTTGGGTCAGCGAGCATTCAGCTTAGATCCCCCAGCGACTTCGCCACGACTACAATGTCGTCGACAAATCGAAGGTGAGTTATGTATTCGTCATTGATATTGATGCCGAATCCTTGCCATTCCAGGAGCCTAAACGCGTCTTCCACTGGTTTCGGAGATATAACATTTCCCTGTCTAACCCCTCGCTGCAGTGGAATCGCTCCTGTACAGCGCTCCTGTACTCGGACCGACATAGTAGCGCGACTATACATAAACTTCAACACTTCGATATAATACATATGTAATACTTGTAATTATAATTTTGCTTATGATTAATAAAGACAATTTTGGAGAGTTCATTTGAAATAATTACAATATATTTGGATAATATTTCAATTATTCTTGAAATTCACGTTTCAATTTGGTGGGAACTTATCAACAACTATTTAGGTTCAAGATGACTTTTTAGCATTAGGACACAAGTATATTTGACGTTTCCTTTCATAAAATAAAACGTGTGAGCATTATTAGAAATGTGTGATTTATAGCCAGACAGTTTTACGAACTATTTTGAGTGATAATAGCGCAAAGTTGAAAAATCTTTAGAGAAAATTTTATAGTAAACTTCTATAAATTCTACATGACAAAAGCATACAATCATGAAATTATTGGCAACTCTCCAGATTTGAAATTTATTAACCTACAGTGCATTTTAACTACAGGTACTTAAATTTATATTGTATTATTATATACACAAAACATCGTTGTTCTTATAAACATACATATCAATGTAAATTCCATCACTGCAATATCAAAGAGTAGCGGCAGGCATTCTCCTTGATCTTGTATGCTATGTTAATTTCTGCGTATATTAAATTATGTTAACAGTTTAACGACTACATCAGTATTTTAAGTGAAGCCATCAACTAGAACACGGTATTTATCAAGCGAAGCGTTTGGATGTGTCTTTGTGGTTCCAAATAAGGCTGGAGATTAATAGTTTTAATTGTTTTATTATAATAGCGTCATTCAGTGTCATTCCCTAGATTTCATGAGGACCAACCAAGTGATGTATCAGGATAATGAGAAGCAGCGTTATCCTGTTGTTCAATTAAAATCTATTGCTATCTCCAAGACTCCTGGCAAGCGTGGAAATTATAGTAAATCCCTCTTTCTTGAAGGATGCCCATGTATAACTGTGGATTTCTGTGGGCTTATGATGATGACGAATTCTAAGGTGAAGAAGTATAATAATAAGATTTAACTCTAACTAGTCGAATAGTCGTAAAAAATTCCCATCAGCAACATCTCAGGAACCATTATGATTAAAAATTTAAGCCCCTTAGGGGACGAACTTTCAAAATCCATAATGCTCGTCTACGTCATATAAGAAATTCATATGAAAAATTTTGTGCCTCTATCAAGACCCAGGTTTATAGGAGTGTTATTCAAGTCCCCATAACTTTAACCCATGAAGGATTTTCTCTTCGTTAAGAAAAGGCTGTGCTTTTCTTTTAGTTAGTAGGTATTTATTTAAACATACTCGTACAATGTGTGACTAGCAGTCTACCTTCGTGTAGTAATGAGATAATAAAAAAGGCGTAAAGAGAATGAAAAATATCATCATTATCATTAGTCAGTGAAAGACCTTAAATAGTAGGTATTTGCCAAAATCTCCGCGATTGAAAAGCGTCTTGGAGATCGCGGTAGATTTAGATTGAATAACAGGACAACGCAGCTGTCCATTATCCTGGTAGATCCCATAGCTCGTTTAGAGAGCATTCACGAGAAAATGAAGTGACGCTATTTTTGTGCCGACGCTACGCAGCAAATATAAACGTAGCAAATAAGTATCAGGAGAATAAAATGTAGATAATAATTAGTGTTACATTAGGAAATTAATTAAATACATGTAGATCACATCAAAAATTCAACATGAGAACATCCTCGCTAACAGTAAAGCCCCGCCCTTATGGAACTCATAAAAACTGTATATTACACCTATGCGTAATGCACACTGTGCGTTGAATGAGCAAAACTTTTATAATAAAGACAGTTAAGTGGATGACGGCCTACACGCGGTAAGTGGCTGGAATCCCACAAGAGGACTTCTTGTGTACTTAAGTACTTAGATAATATGGCAAATTGTGTTTATAGAACTCCGAAGGAAATTCTATTTTGAAAAAAATGCCATATCTGTCTGTTTTGGAACGATGGCTGAAAATCTCTGAAGCTTTCGTTAAGCTTATTTTGGTAATTTCTATAGGGTTCGACATTTTCGGGAGCTTATATACGACATAAGTTTCATTATTATCATCGTTATTATATCAGCTCACAGACGTCCACTGTTGGACAAAGGCCTCCTATAACGATCGCCACATTGAGTGACTATAAGCCTCCTCCATTCATCGATTACCCGCGGTTTTCATTAGGTCATTGGCCCATCTAGCCAGAGATTGACCCGTATTATGCTCTCCGGTTCGGGGTCGCCACTCCAGCACTTTAAGACCCCCAACATCTATCGGTATGCCCCGCCCACTGCTATTTCAGTTTTGCAATCTTTTAAGTCACATCGGTGACCCTAGTTCTCCTGCGGATTATCCCATCTCGCAGATCCTATCTCGCAGGGAAATTCCGAGCCTCTTTCCATTGCTTGATGGGTGATCTTGCTTATAGATGTCGAAAGGCTTATGAAATATATAATACGTTCATATATATCCATATAATTAAAATATATCAAGAGATGATAACTTAAACAATGCATAAAATATATAGGTGATAATTTAACATGCTATCGGGCTTGTGAAAATTTACAAAAATACCATACAAAATAACATAAATCAACATCAAAATTATTTTGTATACTTTTTTAGCATGATTTATAAATGATTGCGTTTGCATATTAATTTTATGCATTACGTTGGCTTAACTTGATTGTATAGTGGGATAATGTTGTTATCAATTACACACTGTAATATACCCACATACTTCAGATGGATCTCACAACAAACAAGACAAGTGAATAGCAGCTGAAAGCAGCTGAAAGTGAAGGAGCGATGATATCACGTTGCCATATACCGCTTAGTGAATTTATGAAGTATACATAAAGTAATACGTGTTGACACTAAACCTACCGACATTTCTTATATACCTATTTCTACCACAACGGGTCAAATGATTGACCCGTGCTTAAAAAAATATATATATGTACATATAAGTCTCACTAAAAACGATAACAAAATAGAGGGCAATATTGAAAAATTGAATTTGATATTTTTTTTTAAAAAGGAGTACAGCTAAAAAGCAGAGTGGTAATGTTATTTCCAAGAACTTTTGCTAAAAAAATATAAAAAGCGTCATTTGAGGCGTCACGGTAGGTTTGGTGTTAAGGACCCCACTGACGATACATCTGAGTGGCGTGGCCACTATTCAAACACTCAATCGGAATGTGTTTGTTACATTCACGATAGTGTTTGTTCGTTATCTGTTCGGAAGTATCATCAATGTTGGACTTTAAGTTGGCTTTTAACTATGGAATATAATTTATAATATACCTCGAGATATGTGATATTCTTTCTTATGTTTAAAAATATATATTTGTATTTTTATAAATAGTATTTTTATAATATGTGTGTATGTATTTAGGTGCTGTGAATTTTTGATTATTATCATACTAATTAATTAATTGCTAGACATAATTTGACGCCAAATAATCAACATTAAGGGATTATAGCGATTTATATCTACTATTACACTCTCAGGTCATGGTCAGGGAGTACTTAGTATTAGCTTATCTGGTAAATAGACTTAAGTACACGGATAAGCAAACCCGGCCCTCAGAGATACTACTGTCTCTTCTTATTCCTTCTGAGATAATACCATATTCCTTATTCAATACAGCTTTCCTGCCTCATCCTCTTTCCTTTCCTCTCTACAAAGCCATGAGACGCAATGAGACACACACTTTTCACATTTTTGAACCTTATAAAAATGATGGCTTCGTGGGTCGCCACCCGACATGTCTCGTTTCCCACGGCAGCAAAAAGTGGTTTACGGATAGCCACTTTGCTTCTAGCAAGTGAAAAGAAGTCTCCAATTCTTCGGTAGTATAGTCGCCGGTTCGGTCGGTATCACCGCCTGTCACGCGGCAGACCGGGGTTTGATTCCCCGCCGGAGAGCTCGGGGAAAAAAGACTTATTGTTTAAAAATTGGAAAAAGACGTGATTGTATGTAGGTATGTATTACATTCTAACTTATTAGTTTTTTTAACCATCGTTTCATTTGATTTATGAATTATATCCAGCTAGAGATTGCTGTCCATAATAATTAGAGTTGCGATCAGTAAATAATCAGTAATTAATTTTTTTGTATGGTATGGTATATGGTATGGTAATGTATTTACGTAATTGCAATTTATTTGTGTTATTTTGTAATATGAACATGTTGTATTTGTAGTTTATGTAGGTATAGCATGTATGTATACTTTATATGCCATAAAATATTATAATGTACAGTGGTAAATTATAAAGGTTTTTTACGGTGGTAATTTTTTTACGGTGACTCAATTGTAGAATTCTTTACATCTAAAGATTATCTGGATAGACCGTCAAATGTAGACATTTTATGTTACAAGATTTTAAATGTGTTTAATAAAAAGTATTCTATCTACCTTCATTAGTCTAGTACATTTTGTATTAATTGTTCCATAATTATTATTTAGAAATATTGATGTAGGTATATATTCTTAGACACACAGCAGACAAATAAAACTTAACGGAGGACGATTTGGGTCAAAGAAATATCTACAGAATATACAGCATGTCTAATGTACAGTTAAAAGGGTCACTCAGTCACCGAAAAATGTTATTTTTGGAAATATCATCATCATCAACCCTACTACTACTGCGTTCGGATTTCCTCTCAGAATTGGAGAAGTTAGGCTATACCACGCTGATCTAATGCGGGTTGGTAGACTTCAAACGCCGTCAAGAACATCTCTTAGGCTTATGCCTAAGAGATGTTCTCACTTTCATAGGTTTCCTCACGATGTTTTCCTTCACAATAATAAATTGTCACTCGCTACAAATATGTAGCGAGTGACAATTTATTATTAAATTATTAATACGCGCGTGATTTCGAAAAGTTAACGGCGCACTTAACGACGGCTACTGAAATAGCAACCGAGCTGTATCTTCAATTAGACTGGACCGATTTTGATGATACACACATATGCAGTATTTCAATTGGAATAATACCTTTAAGGCTTGGCCGAAATCTACCCGCTGATTTTTGCGTGAAGCCCGAACAAACAAAGAAACATCGTCGGATTTGGTTTCGGAAACCCTTAATTAGCCGATCTGAGTAGTTTTTTTTTAAAAATATCTTTGGTTTACAAAATTTGACATTTATCAATTTTATAATAGTATAGATAGATATATTTTATCCCACAGTGTAAAGCAGGATCTTCAATATTCTACATAGTTTTGCGCAGACATTAAAAAAAAAGAAAAGAAAAAACTTACACAAGTATCGTGACTACACGCATTATCTGCGAGTGAACCACTTTACGACCCCACAAAATACACCGTCGCACCTCGAGACCTCGAATACCTACAAAGATAACCTTTTATATGGATCCCCAGCACACCTCTGGGAGCGCACGCTCGTAACGTGGCCCCCACCAACGAATAAATGCGTGAATTTCTATGCTTATGACGATTTTTATAACCGTCACACTTTGGGTGATGTTCGATAGAGGTGGGTTTATTGTACTTTGTATTATTGTTTTGGGTTGTATCTTTTGAATTGATTTGTGCATACTTACTTACGTACATACACTCACGCCGGCATCCCATAAGGGTAGTCAGAGAGTACAGTTAGCCACATACTTCGATCCTGACACTTCTCTCGCCTTATCCACATCTATACATCTTTTCATACGCTTTCATCAATTAAGGGTGCTACGAACTTGAACTTTTTGAATCAAGTTGTTGATTTGATTAAGGTAGGTTTTTCTTGGACACCCTCTTCCGACATTTACACCCACATTTGCTCGGTATATTGGTTTCGCCGTCTGAATTGATTTGTATTTTGTGAATAAGGGCACAATTACATTAGATACTAAGTTTGTGTTTGGCTAACACTGAAAATACACGTGTACATTGATGGTCTAGTGAAAGAAAGAATTGAATTGAATTTGTGAACAATATGAGAAAAAGTAAAAAAGAGCCACTAATTCAGTATAATCTATGGTGCTGATCTAGTGGTGCTATCACGACTCGTGATCAAAAGGTCATTGGTTCAATCCCGGTCCTGTACCAATGGGTTATTTCAAACTCGTATGCTGTCTAAATTATAAACAATGTACTCAACGGAGGAGGAAAACTTTGTGAGGAACCTCCATGCCCGCATAGGTGTGTAAATCTACCAACTAACGGTAAGCCAGCGTGGTAGGCCTAATCTCTTCCTCAGTTTCAAATTTGCTGCAAAAATTATATAACTTATAATAACTTGCCGCCTCCGATCTGTGCTCTTAAAACTATAAACTGATCTAAGATAAAATTTAAAACATTTCTTTTAGAACAAAAAAACCATTAACTGTGCTGACATGTGGTATCTATGCATATTTTTGGTAACAGCAGAAATATGGTACAGATTAATATAGTGCTCAACATATATACATATACCTTTTTCTCTCACTGTATCTGTTCCAAATTCCTGATATTTGTTATGAAATTATATTTAAACTAGCTTTTGCCCGCAGCTCCGCCCCCGGGAATGACAGTTTTCCGCTACACGGGAAATCCTGACACAATCACAGAGTTATATAAAAAGTCTAGTAACCACTTTTACTTGACCCCTCGTACCTTAACGGTGGCTACTAAAACAGGGATCAAGCTATATCTTCAATTCTACTAAACCGATTTTGATGAAACATGCCACATTATTTAAGTCGGAATGGTACTATTCCGACTTAAGTAATTTTAGACTGTAACAGCTTAACCAAAATCTACTGGGTGGTTTTTGCGTGAAGCCCGAACAAACAAACAAACAAAAACAAACGAACATTGATGGATTTTCTTTCAGAAGCCCTCAATTAGTCGATCTAAGTAGTTTGTTTTTAAACATCTTTGATTTTTGAAAGTTTGACATTTAACAATTTTATAATAGTAGATTAATCTCATAGCACCTTTATTTTCTATGCACTTACAATAAAGTTTTAATTTACGTATAGTTCTTCTTCTTTCTTGGTTTATGGCGTTTGACCGATTTGAAAATATTTGAAAATAATATTACCTAAATAAATTTTTTTTGGCGATTTTATGGCCTAGTAACGAGACCTTTAAGCAAAGTCTCATTTTCGGGCACTAATTTCCCTTTTTACCTAAATAAAACATGACTGACCATAGAACTCACAAATTGTTGTTTTTAAGTCTTTCCTTTTATAGGGGAGGCAAAGGGATTCAAGCCCATACAGCCTTGTCTAACATAGTTATATAATTTTTATAAGTTAATAAAATGCTGGTGTATCTCGTTTTGTTGCTTCATGGAAGGGAGTTTTATCATCGATCCGACGATTACCATGTTGACTAGACGAAAGTTCTCGCGGACTTAATGCCTTTGAAGAAAAAAATATACAGTACTGCAATGTTGGTCACAATCTTGTTTCAGTGTTTGTTGTTTGTTTGTGTGTGTATGTGTGTGTTCTTATTGACGATTGATACAAGAAACGGATTCAGATTTACATTTCAAGTATCATAGCACAGATACAGGCTGGTACAGGGCACTGGAACAAAATCTCAGAAAGTGATGTTTTACTCGGGTTACCGCCGAAAGTGCCCAAACCACCAGACCACAGACTACAAATAATTTCCACTAAGTCTTCAAACAGTTGTTAGATGGATCCTAACAGTGCTGTAAGTTGACTACAGAAAATAAAAGCCTCATCAGAATACCAGCACCGCACCGATGTATTAAAACTCCCATTGGTTTCAATTCAACGGTGTAACAGCAACAAGCTGAGATGGTGCGCTTTCGCACAGGTGCGTAATAAAATAATTATGATATTGCGATTGTAAGCCAACCTGATATGTATGTTCTTTATTATTAATTTTGTATATTTTATTTGCTTTCTTATTTTGTTAGCTCTATTTATTGTGTTCGTCCTGAATAAATGTGTTTTCTTTCTTTCTTTATTCCTTTATTTTTTTTCTTCTTCTGATTAATAAAAGTTCGGATCTGTGTAGTGACGACGAACATGAACTGTGGTATGACTAATGGTAGTATGGAACGCTGAAAACTTACTAAGCCGAGTTTTGGCGGCAACCCGAGTGAAGCATCACTTGAAGTTTTATTTCAATGTTTTATATTAGTTTATTGTCATGTTTAATATACAAATTTGGTGTTGTTTTGTGTATTAATCGTCAATAATTGTTAATAATATTGAAACATTGGAATAAAACTGTGACTAACACAGCAAAGTGACCGTATTTTTTCCAGGCAATATAGGCCTGCGGGAATTTTATCTGGTCAAAGAGGTGTTCGTCGTTTTGACTTCAGAACACCGATATTTTATTGTTAACTTGAAAAAATATTATATGAATTGTAAAATGTATACACTGGCAGAAATTGCGCGAATTCGCAGGCGATTGCCACTATGAAAAATACGTGTAGAAGAGGTAGAACTTACGAAACAGTTTTTATTGGCTCTCCTAGCGCTAGCTGGATCGTAGTTGCATTTCACGACTCAAGACATGTAAGTTTCCTGTGGTAACATTGTTGCAACGCAATTATTTTATAACAAAGTTATAAAATAATGCAATTATTTTATAACAAAATTATAAAATAATTGCATTTTCAAGAAAATAATTTACAAAATTATAAAATAATTTTATTTTCAGCGGTCTCTGACATGTATTTAAGAACGTAAACGCTAGCGAAGCCCAAGTCGTAAAGTTATTGTAGACGAAGCTAACAGTTTCAGCTCACAGTAGATTGATAGACCACGTATCCTTTATTGCACATCAACATGAAAGTTTATAAGTAAAAAGAAAGTGTAGTTCTAAGATGTATAGTATTTTCCATAGTTTAATGTGAAAGGATGAGTGTTATGTGCAATAATATAAGGTGACGGTAGAAACAACGGAATTTTAATCACTTTTATTCTGAGGCTACAAGACGTCGTTAATGATTGATATCAGTTTGATTCTTCAAGAAAATGAAAAATTGTAACAATTTATTCATTCGATTAAGAGCGCAGGGTTGTAAAGCTGTGGAAATTTTATGAAATAAATTGGCTTTAATATTTACTTATTTTTTTAAGGTTCACTTTTATCGCAGGATATGTGACTATTGGTTGTATTCTCATGAGCCACTACCTCTTAATGTACTATCTTATCTCAGTATCCTCTAGAACCATTCGGATCTCAGACGGGGCCTACCGTTTCATATACATTCTGAGTAATGGCACAAATGTGCCCTTATTATTAAATAAATAGAATGCGCACTCTCACTTCTCCCTATACCCTTCTGATGCCTCTCAAAACCCTTATTTCGTCTAATTTTCAATACGTGTTCTGTTCATAATAAACCCCAACCCTCCAATAATTCGTCCCTCCTATAATTTACTTCTTGTATGCCTTTTTGGTAGTTCCAGTCTTATTAATTTTTTATTAATCTTTTCTTATACAGTCTTTTCTTTTTTGGAATGCTCTTCCTATCGAAATCAGGTTATGTGCCATACGTTATTTGTTCAAGAAGAAAGTTTTGCGTGATTAGTAGAATCATCATAATCTTCTTTTCATTGTTTTTAAGTATGTTTTAATAGTGTATGAGTTTTTTATTATGTTTGAGTTTATTATGTATTTGTTTATTGTATTACTATGTGTGCATTAGTATATAATAACTATTTTGTACCCTAATACTGACTGGTAGAAAATGTCTAAGGCATTAAGTGCGCTTTTACATATTTTTTGTAAGAAGTATAATATAAATAAATATTTAATACTACCTGTGACAAGTGACTTTGCACGTGCTTAAACTGTAGTGTATTTATATAAGCTTTATATATATATATATATATATATATATATATTAGGGTGTCCCTTATTTTTCAAAGTTTTAAATTTCTAACGCATAGGTCTTAGTTTTGTTCATTTGCCTCTAAAACACTCGAAAATAAATTTTTACCTCATTTGGAGTACGATAACCCGTGCCAACTGATTGAACTATCTATTATGTTCTTAGGAGGAGACCGTGAAAAAAAAAAAAAAATTAGACCTCCTGGAGCGATGCATCAAGCAAGGTGGATGGCTAGAGCTATTTACTCTTTAAAGATATG
>WUAW01037813.1:0-15894 GCA_017165845.1 Thaumetopoea pityocampa | reverse complement strand
ATTCCTTGCTCAATACACCTGTCCTACCTTATCCTCTTTCCTTTTTTCACCAGTATGCCGTGGGAACATAACGAGGAACTTTAATATTTTTGAATCTTATTTTTATAAGATTCAAAAATATTGGCAGCGTTGTGGTTCACCATCTGACACGTCTCGTTGCCCGCGGGGGCGAAATGTGAGCTGCAGATAGCCANATTCCTTGCTCAATACACCTGTCCTACCTTATCCTCTTTCCTTTTTTCACCAGTATGCCGTGGGAACATAATGAGGAACTTTAATATTTTTGAATCTTATTTTTATAAGATTCAAAAATATTGGCAGCGTTGTGGTTCACCATCTGACACGTCTCGTTGCCCGCGGGGGCGAAATGTGAGCTGCAGATAGCCGCTTTGCTACATTAAAAGATCATGGCAGGTGGAAAGAAGTGGTCTCTGCCTATCCCAATGAGAAAGAGGCGTGACTGTATGTATGTATATAGTATGTATTGTAGTCTCTGCCAACCATTATGGGATATCGGCGTGAGTGTATGTATGTATGTATATATTAAGTAAATCCTACAAATATATGTATCGTTATATATTGAAATCATCATAAAAATAAAAGAAGACCTATCATAATGCGGCGTTGCACGTTTTATAATTTTAAACATTGAATACTACATAATTGATATGCAAAAGCATTCTTCCAAAGCTATAACTTACCAAATATATTTTTTTTCGTTAATATAAGGCTGAGGTTTTTAAGAATCTGACTGCGTGAAACTGAACTTTGGGATGAAAATTTAAATTTATTAATTTATAGCCGGAATTGAACCGGTCCACGTTTATGTTGCATGCGTGTCGGGGGCATTCAATTTAAAATTAAAACGCATATTATATAAATCAAAATAAAATTAGAAGTTTCATATTTTAAATAAAAAATATTATTGTTGTAAGTATTTAATTTAAAATGGTCGGGAAATACCGTTAACTTGTACCACTTAACTAGCGTCCGTCAAAGGAAATTTCTATGAAATTGGCCATTGTGTTGGTCCGTAACTCGAACTAGCTTAGAGGGAACGCTCTTTAACCCTATGGCCGCTTCGTGATGTCGCTTCGACCCCGGCGAATCTATTTCACCCATCATAATCGCTGCTTTCAATTTGTCGGGGCTATCTTATTCGTTGATGTACATCGTCAATCGATTTTTCTGATATAAGTACATACTACGGCCTAATCCCCCTCCTGATCAGGGGAGGTTTGTGCCACTGTAATGGGGACGAATATGGACTGGGGCTGATGATGGATGATGATGATTAAGTACGATGGTGGTTTAGTTGTGATAGATGCGACTCACGTATAAATGGTCGTGGCTTCGATCCCGGTCTCATACCATTGGGTTATTTTAAACTTATTATCTACACTGTAGACGCCAACACGTTTTATTTTAAATATTATATAAAATATACGGGTAAGTGAGCTACTACTGTGTCTTCCTACTCCTTCCAAGATAGTAGTATACCCTATAGTCCTTCACCTAAATTCTACATTCCTTTCTCAATACACCTTTCCCACCTCATCCTCTTTCCTTTCCTTTCAATTACGCCGTAGGAATGCAATGAGGAACTTACTTTTGAACCTTATATAATGGCGGCGTCGTGGTTCGCCACCCGACACGTCTCATTGCCAGCGGAGGCCNNATAGCCACTTTGCTACATCAAACGATCGTAGTAGGTGGAAGGAAGTGGTCTCTGCCTACCCCAATGGGAAAAAGGCGTGACTGTATGTATATTTGTATGTAGTATGTACTATGGTCTCTGCCTACTCTTATGGAATATCGGCGTGAGTGTATGTATGTATGTATGTGTTATATAAAAGTATATTTTTGGTGCCTGACGCGACTTGCTGTCAAAAAGGTCATGGGTCCGATTCTGGTCCCGTAACAGTGAGTTTTTTTTTCTAATTTATGTACAGTCTATATTTCAGACACCAAGTCACTCAATATCTGCATGGGTATGTGAAGTCTATTAACTTGCATTTAATGGTCAGAGAGTAGTTAGTCTTTTACCTTATCCGGCAAATAGACTTAAGTATACGGGTAAGCGACCCCGGCCCCCCCGAGCTACTACTGTCTCTTCTTACTCCTTCCGAGATAGTAATATCCTATAGCCCAAATTCTATATTCAAATAATTAGGAAAGAGGGTGAGGTGGGAAAGTTAGTTAGTTAAAGTAGTTTCCTACCTCACCCTCTTTCCTTTCCTTCCTTTTCGCGGGAACTCAATGAGGAACTTTAACACGTTTGACCCTTATAAAAATGGTGACGTCTTGGTTCGCCACCCGATGTTTCTCGTTTCCCACGGGGGCTAAAAGTGGGCTATAGATAGCTACTTTGCTCGTAGCAAATGGTAAGTAGTGGTCAGTTTCCCCGCCTGTCACACGGGAGACCGAGGTTCATTTCTGTGTTGAAAATCCAGGGACAAAAGCGTGATTCTATGCACGTATATGTATGTAAGCCAGCATGCAGTCTATTGCCCAATTCTCCTTACATAGGGGAGGTACATGCGCCTATAGTGGGAACTCATATGGACTCATATGAACTCATATGACGATAATTATTTTAAGAAGTACTCATGAAGTCATGTTATATTTAAATTAGTAATAATACACAGACTAGCGATCGGAATATTTATACGTTGTCTACGCAGTGAATATTAAATATGGCCTTCGAATACTAAACACACACGGGGATTACATGAAATCAACTCAGGAGCATTCCGATACACGCGGGAAGTATGGAAACCTTATCAATAACGCGACGGGGTGCCCGATCATATCGCTCGCTGACCACACTACGAAGAGCCACGAACAAACTCGCGCATGCGTCGTCTCTTTTCGAAAATAAGCCGTTTTATTTGCCATAATTACGATTAATTTTAGAATTTACTAAATGACTGAAAACATAGTATTTGATACATAATAAATTTAAAAAAATATATATTTCATGCATGTAAGTAGGTATATATACTACTAGCTTTTGCCCATGGCTCCGCCCTCGTGAATGTCGGTTTTCCACCACACGAGAAATTACGAAAAAATTGCATATATATACACACACACACACACACACACACACACACACATATATATATATATATATATATATATATATATAAAAGGCCACGGAACCACTTTTACTTGAGCTCTCGTACCTTAATTTAATTAAATTTAATTCGGAATAGTACCTTTAGTATTTTAACAGTTTAACAAAAATCTACCAGCTGCTTTTTTTGCGTGAAGCCGGAATAAAGGAATATCGACGATTTTGGTTTCAGAAGCCCTTAATTAGTCGCTCTGAGTAGTTTCTATCTTTTATTTACAAAATTTATCATTTAACAATTTTATAATATAGTATAGAGATTAAAACGCTAGCAATAAAAAATAAATAAACTTAAAACCAAGAATTCCCAAGTTGAGAAATCAAAATGTTTCAATCATAAGACGATGTTCACTAATAGATATTAACATAATAAGTATGAATAGTTAATAGGTTCCCAGTCCGTATTTCGAAACGAAATTACAAAAATAATAGATGCTGCCGAGTTAGCATGCAGGTTAAAATGGGATGAGATGGGATGGGATTGGTTTGGTTTAAGGCCATTTATATAAATGTTTCGGGATTTCCCATGTAGCGGAAATCCGACATTCACGCGTGCGGAGCCGCGACCAAAAGCTGGTACTATCATGAAACAATTAAATATCAAATTTTGTAAATCTAGGATATATATGTATCATAATATAGAAATATGAATTTAATATTATTAGAAGATATTTAAAAACAAACCACTCAGATCTACTAATTAAGGGCTTCTCAAATCCAATCCATCGATGTTTGTTTGTTTGTTCGAGCTTCACGTAAAAACAACAGTTAGATTTTGATCAAACTGTTACAGTCTTTTAGTTACTATTCTGACTTAAATACTGCAGCATGTTTCATTAAAATTGGTCCAGTAGAATTGAAAATATAACTTGATCCCTGTTTTAGTAGCCGCGGGCAAAAGTTAGTTTATGTACTACTAGCTTTTGCCTGCGACTCCATTTTTACTCGACGTCTTGTACTTAAGGGGTGGCTACTAAAACAGGGATCAAGCTATATCTTCAATTCTACTGGACCGATATTGATGAAACATGCTGAGCTAATTAAGTCGGAATAGTACTTTTAAGACTGTAACAGTTTCATTGAAATCTACGCGCTGGTTTTTGCGTGTAGCCCGAACAAACAAACAAACATCGACGGATTTGGTTTCAGAAGCTGTTAATTAGTTGATCTGAGTAGTTTGTTATTAAATATCTTTGATTTTTCAAAATTTGGCATTTAACAATTGTATAATAGTAAATAGATTATTTTTTGACTGAAATTTTGATCTCATATATTATTTCGCTGTGCTGTAAAAAATCATCCAGATCCGAAATACAAGTTTTGTAAAAACTAATTAAAAAATAGTACGTGTACTTAGTTAAATTTTCCCTTTGTGTAATAGCTTTCAGAGCTTGAGCAGTCGTGTTGACCAATACAATGTCGTGATTATATTAATAAAAAAAAGACGGAAAAATAGAGGACTCAGAGAGAAGAGTCTTTTTACGTGACTGAACTTTCTCGGTACGAGACGGTTTCTGATTCTGTAGATTAGTGAATCGTGAACTAAGATGGCGACCGGGAAATCGTTATTGGTAATGGTTGCGCCGGGGCCGGCTGCCGAGCGCCGCTCGGGATGTGATTCATCAATTTTTGTACACCATGCTCGAGGTTTTGCTCCTGATAATTAACTTCGAAGGAGGTAGGAGTGTATACTTAACAATATTATAATATTGTATATGTGATCTCTGTCATAACCTCAAACCTTATCATAGCATACATTGATATTTATTCTTGTATATATTGGTGTTTGTTCTTGACTCTTTCTAGAATTATCTATGATAGTTATTGCACAAATACAATATTTTTTCTCATACAAAAATTTGTATTCACTTCAAAGTTATTGTGTTGTATAAACAGTATAATACTGCATCTATGAAGATGCAGTATTATACAGTTCATGTTTCTCTAGACTTGTTAGAAAACTAAATACATTTAGGTATATATAATAAAAATACCACATTTTTTACTGTAGTATTTTTAAGCTCAAATAACCCACGAACGAAACAATGAATATCGTTAAACTAATACTAGTCGCTGTAGTCCACCGCTGGACGTAAGTTGTCTTCCTAAAAGGATTTGCCATAATCTCCACGTTTGACTGGATCCCAATAAATGTTTGTTGAGGAGCAGAATTATCCTGTTATGTTTCTGTTACGAAATTTGATAATTATATTTGTTTTGTAAACAATAATTATTAGTAAATTGATAGTAAAGTGGAGTCAGACACGACTTGCGATCGAAAGATCGTGGGTTCAATCCCGGTTCTGTACCACTGAGTTATTTTTAATTCATGTACGGTTACATTGTAGACACTAATGTAATGAACGCAGGTGGTAAACTTCGTGTAAACGTTGTGTGTAGTCTACCAACCCGTACTAAGCCAGTGCGGTAGACTACAGCCTGTCCCCACTCCTGCCCTCCTAGCCAAGCTGATATTCGACAGTCGTTATCGCTAATAGAAACGAAACAAATGTATTGGAATGACACTTCTAGTCGGTAAGTCACGTGTGACTTGGCGATTAGAAAGGTCATTCCAATACATTTTTTTCGTTTCTATTAGCGATAACGATTGTCGAATGTCAACTTGGTTAGGGGGGCTGATTAGAAGAGATTTGTACCCTTTACCGGGAACAAATATAGACTGGGGATGATGATGAATTATTTGGTGATTTACATTTTTAAGGCATTTGGAGTAGAAACTTTAGGGCCATTGGAAGTAGGAGTTCACAATGTTTTCAAAGAGATCGCGGCCCGCCTGGTCGGCACAATGGGCGATCAGAACGCTGGTCGCTATTTGGTTCAACGTTTAGCGATAGCTATACAACGAGGAGATGGGACCAGCGTTACGTGCACCCTGCCGACCGACAAGAGTGCACCTTTCTTAAAACATACTCGTAGCTTTAATTTGATCACTGTTTTAATCTTAACTATTTGTAAAGTACCCTACCCAATTATTTGGGTTATGGCGCCGACATAATAATTTAGCGATATGATTAATGACCCGTGATGACGTTGATGATTACGTCACCAGTCGAAGTGTGGCAGGAGTGGCAGTATCGGAAAAGGGAAGTTCTTCCGACCAGACGGGTGTTACGTCTGGCGGGGCCTGCCACCGCCCCGACGGTTGATGTCGGGACGTTGTATATACGATAAGTAGCTATCAAATTTCATGCGCGTGATTCAGACTTCTAATGACGTCATTTTAGTGCTGCGCTATCTGTTGGGGTTGTGTGGTACTGTGTAGTGAAGTAGGCGCCACAATAATGACGTTACAATATTCTTGTATCAATGTTCAATATCTCCTGTCTCATGTCTCTAGACTCTGCCGAGGAAGGTATCTGTCAATTGAATAAACATAGTCTACGTTTATTCCTACTAGCTTTTGCCCGCGGCTCCGCTCGCGTGAATTTCATAGACACAATCAGAGACTTAATTATAAAAAAACCACCAACCACTTTTACTTGACCTTACTTTAGCGGTGGCTACTAAAACAGGGATCAAGCTGTATCTTCAATTCTACTGGACCGATTTTGATGAAACATGCCGTATTAATTAAGTCGGAATAGTATCTTGAAGATTATAATGGTTTAACCAAAATCTCTCTGCTGGTTTTTGCGCAAAAACCGAACAAACAAACAAACATCGACGGATTTGGTTTTAGAAGCCCTTAATTTATCGATCTAAGTAGATTGTTATTAAATATCTTTGATTTTTGAAAATTTGACATTTAGCAATTTTATAATAGTATAGATAGATATTGTAATCCCAAGATACCTGTTTAGCATGAAGATTAAGAGAATGGAGGAGGTTTATATTCACTAGAGTTAGAAAAGACTGATATTGAAGTAACGACTATTGTGACCGCAGAGACTGGTGATTACTGCCTACGCTATTGTCTTCGAACGGTGCTATTGATTCAACGCGGAAATGGAGACTAAATAGTTGGTAGTTGTGAAATAAATTCAATGAAAATATCTTTCTTGAAATAAAAATGACGAATCTCGATGAAGGCATTTTCATAATGTCCATTTCTGCCTTTTTTTTTCAATTCACAACGGAAATTTCATCTCGATTCGTCGGAATTATTTGTCGAATCCGATACAGATCTCGCATTTCGATGATGAATATTGTAAATAGCTCTGCAGATATTTATGCTAGACAAGCTACAAGTATTTATAACACAATTTTTAATGATCAGCACTTTTTTTTAATTATTAGTCCGTGGTAGTCCACTATTGGATACGACATCCTTAGAAAGTGAGGATTCGCTAAAGACTCCATGTTTGGCACACGTTTCGGAGATCGCAGTAGATAAAAAGGATAACGCTGGTGCCCATTATTCTGGCACATCCCTTAGATGGTTTTCACAGCGTCCACGGAGAGAGATGGAGTGACGCTATTATTGTGCCGACGCCAAAGAGCACAAAGTTAGATAAAAATATTACACAAACATATTACACATCCCATCCGCTACCGGTTCATAGGAATAAGTCAGCCAAGTGACAAAATACAAATGACAACGGCTTGTTCGACACCGCTAATTGAATTAGCACCTGCGCGGGTAGGTTGAGGAATGACAGCGACCAGGTGGAACAGGTGTTCTCAAACATGACGGTAGCGTTTCTTTTTGATATGCAGATATGTATATATACATACATACAGTCACGCCTAATTTCCCTGGTTCTCCGGCTGGGAATCGAACCCTGGTCTCTCGCGTGGCACATGGGAGATGACACATTTTTATAAGGTTCAAAAACATTAAAGTTCCTAATTGCGTTCCCACGAAAAAGAAGAGTTAAGTTAGGAAAGGTGTATTTAGCAAGGAATATGGTATTTGGGAGAAGGACTATAGGATATAAGATACTACTATTTCGGAAGGAGTAGGAAGAGATTGTAGTAGCTCAGGGGGCCGGGGTCGCTTACCCGTATGCCTAAGTCTATTTGCCGGACAGGCTCAACGACTAAGTACTCCCTGACCTATATACCTGACCTGACCTGATATATAGATATACTTATGATATGTACGTGTAGATGTACCATAGGATATATGGTACTCTCGATGTCTGAGCGATTGGTCCAGTAGAATTGAAGATATCGCTTGATCCTTGTTTTAGTAGTCGCCGTTAAGGTACGAGAGCTCAAACAAAAATGGTTCATAGACTTTTTACATAAGTCAGTGATTGTTTTAAGATTTCCCAAGTAGCCGAAAACTGATATTCACACGAGCGGTGTTGCCAGCAGAAAAATAATTTATCAATAAATAAATAAATGAAACAGTATAAACAAGGCTTCGGAGCAGCTGCGGTGGCAGAGTTCACACGCGGCCCGCTCCGCTATCACGAAAAGCTATTTACCACCGACACACTTCTGTCCATCTGCGAAGATAACAAACTACCGCTCTCTGCTTGACGGCTTAAATTGCTGTTTGAACCTGCACAACACGACAACATGACGCGAACCACTTTTGTTCTAAGCTCTATTGTTGCATTCGAGAATTCCAATACGCGTGTTCGGCATCTACAGCGTTACCGATAATGACTCGTGTTCTGTTACGAGCGAGCAATCGGCCGAGTGTCGCTTGCTATTGTGTGTGTTCAGATAGTGGCGAGATTAGGTTGATTGCTGTGTAAGAGCTGCGCTTAACGAAAAGTTTTGGTCACTACAAATAAAATGCAGAATATTTTTTTTTAGGATTTACAGAAAAAATACACATTACAATATTCTATTTTATGTATACTTATACGTATTTAATTTATATGGCCCGCGTGAATGTCGGTTTTCCGCTGCGTTGCAAATCCCGACACAATCACACATTTATGTAAAAAGCTAAAAAACCACTTTTACTTAACCTCTTGTACTTAAGCGGCGATTACTAAAACAGGGATCAAGCTTTATCTTCAATTCTACTGGACCGATTTTGATAAAACATGCCGCATTAATTAAATCGGAATAGTACCTTAATTAATAATACTTAATTAATAATACCTTAATAGTACCTACTCGTTGGTTTTTGCGTGAAGGCCGAACAAACAAACAAACATCGATGGATTCTGTTTCAGAAGCTCTTAATTAGTCGATCTCAGTAGTTTGTTATTAAATATCTTTGATTTTTGAAAATGTGACATTTAACAATTTTATAATAGTAATAGTAATAGATATAGTAATTTTATAATAGTAATAGTAATAGATGTCTATACTATTATAAAATTGTTAAATGTCAAATTTTCAAAAATCCATGATGTTTAAAAACATACTACTCAGGTCGACTAATTAAAGGCTTCTGAAACCAAACCCGTCGATGTTGGTTTGGTTTTTTATTTGTTTGGGCTTCACGCAAAAAGCAGTGGGTAGATTTTAGTAAAACTGTTACAGTCTTAAAGGTACTATTCCGATTAAATACTGCGGTATGTTTTATCGAAATCGGTCGAGTAGATTTAAAGAGACAACTTCATCCCTCTTTTAGTAGCCGCCGTTAAGGTACGGGAGGTCAAGTAAAAGTGGTTCTAAGACTATGTAAATCTATGATTGTGTCGGGATTTCCCATGTAGCGGAAAACTGGCATTCACGCGGGCGGAGCCGCGGACAAAAGCCTGTATTTCAATATTTTTAAAATTCAGCTGATATGACATCTTTAATATTTTCTATATACAAACTTTTTTTTGTATGATAAATCTAACACTTCAAATATATTATAACTTATAGTCTCTATGTGGTAAGTTAATAAATACATAATAATAAATAAGTCTTGGTTGGCTCCAAATACTTGATCATTGGTCGTTGTTGAACTTAATTGAACGCTGCGTCATTTCTACGAGGGTATAAACTGATTATTAGAAATATCGTCCCCTTACCAATAAGGGGACGATATTTTGTCAGTAATGAATTCTGCCAACAGAATTCATTACTGACAACATTGACCAAAATGAGTTATTGACATCAGCGTTATAACAAAACTGGTCTACATTCCCTTTTTACTCACACATTGATACGATGCGTATATCGCGAGATAGAAAATGTAAATATTCACTAAGTACAGACTTGGTCCAGAAACAAGTTTGGAAAAAAGAGGATTTAGTCATTTAATGAATTCTACTAATAAGGGGACGATATTTAAAAAAAATTCTTGACGATATCAGTAATTCTGCTGTAACAGAACTTAACTAAATGTAGATTCTCCCTATCTTTTTCTAATGCTAAATTCCAAAACGAGACAGATACAATTTTAGCGTTATCAGATTTGTTTAGACACGTCGAAATTAAAAAAAAAATTAGACGTGATCTCGGAACATGCCGACTAAAGATACGTAAAATGACATGCCACATTTGTTGTACCTTTTGATAGAAATGTAGGTTGGTACTCGCCAAAAATGTTTGCTGTCTCGTTTTGGCGTTTGACATTAGAAAAAGATAGGGAGAGTCTAAATTTAGTCAGGTTGTGTCACAGCAGAATTACTACCGTTATCTACCATGATATTGAATCATTTTTATTTCAGAACGTCGCCATTTCAACAAAATATTATTAAACCTTAAGTAAATATTCTATTAAATTGTTACATTTCCTATCGGTCTGTTTGTAGTACACCCACCCTTGTCCATTGTTAACATTGAATTGAATCCTAAAATAACATAATGATTGCGTCTAGGCTTGCGTAATTGGTTTAATCTTCAGGAGGTTTAATCTCAAAATATGGGAGATCACTAAAATTAATAAAAAATCACATCAGAGTATCACATCAGTAATGAGATTTATAATTGTCTTACACTTGTTAGGTGTAGCAAATAACATCAATTCACAATTAATTTGGATAATAATTAAAATATAACCTTTTGATTTGATAATTTAGTTTGACAATTTTGTAACGAAAAGCTGTTATATCAGGTGGAAGAAACCTTGGTAAAATGTGCCTATCCCTCCTGGAATAGTAGACGAAAGGGAAAAATTAATATAAAATAGTAAAAAAAGTACTAATATTACACCTCAGAATAAGGACAAGCTTTATTACAACTTTTATTCTGAGTATTACACTTAGAATAAAGATATGTGTCTTATTGTGGCTCTATGATAATAATACTCGACTAAATTTGACGTCTATAATCTATTTTCCATTTATAAAACTGTTGTCTATGATAAAGAGGGATAAAGTGTGACTTTATCAAGAGGGATAAAGTGTGACTTTATCAAGAGGGATAAAGTGTGACTTTATCAAGAGGGATAAAGTGTGACTTTATCAAGAGGGATAAAGTGTGACTTTATCCCTCTTGGAATAAAAAACGAAAAGGAAGAATTTAAAAAAAATATATAAAAAGCAAAACAAAATATAAAAGACGGTCGGAAACCTTGTTGTGGCTATATGATAATAATACACGACTAAATTTAATGCCTATAAACTATTTTCCATTTATAAAACTATTATCTAACTAATTTATTTATTGTTATTCGAGGAGGGTTAACTTTTAACCCTCCTCGAATAACAGACGAAAAAGGAAAACACATAAAATTAAGAAAAATATGTAAAAAATAATAAATTAATTAATAATGTAAAAAAAACTGTTGTCTATAGTCAAGTTTTTATCCGTTTTGGAACAACAAATGAACAGGAAAAACGTAGAAAATTAATGTAAAAAAGTTAAAAAAATAAAAGAAATAGATCGGATACATTGTTGTGGCTATATTGATAATAATACACGACTAAATTTGATGCCTATAAACTGTTTTCCATTTATAAAACTGTTGTCTATGGTCAAGTTGACTCCTCTGCGGCTCGTGCGCCCGGGGCGGCACCTATTGCGAGCTGTCCGTAGGCTCGTGGCCAAACACGGAAATTAATCACGCACCATTAGTAAAGCTTCCTTATATGGAACCCGTATTAAAACGTTCATGAAATTTATTATTTTTATAAATACAAATTATGCGTGAAAAGTAATATAATTGAAAGGCGGTTTTTTGGGTGATTGAATTTTTTATGATAAAATTAAATTTACGGGTAGTCGGTATCAATTACGTGAAAAGTTTTTAAAAATATTACGCGTTTTTTTTTTCGAAACTTAGTACTGAATAGGAAAATAAATAATTCAACCGATATTGTTGTATGGCGTTGGTATATTAGTTTTGTTATTTATTTATTTCAGATTCAGTTATTAATATCTTTACCTGTTCGCTATAGTTAGTATAAACTTTGAAACTTAAATAGGTAATAATATTGTTTCCTAATAATAATGTTTATACCATTATAGGATACCGACGTGAGTGTATGTATGTTTGTATGTATTGATTCCTCTGTATTATTCGTGCGTGAACCACGGCACAGACTCACCACACAGTACAGTAGAATAGTAGAATATTACAGCAGAAGTTCACATATGAACAGTTAAGTCTGCTGGCTATACAACGCAGTATGCTGTTGGAGCTGCCCCGCACCCGGCGTAATAGGGAGGAGCGTCTTTTAAATCCGACCGGTGTCCAAATGGTCCCGACTGGTGTCCAAATGCTCCCGACGGGTGCCCAAATGGTCCCGACTGGTATCCAAATGATTCCAATTGGTGTTTAAATGGTCCTGACTGGTCTTCAAATGTCCCAACTGATGCCCAAATGGTCCCGACCAGTGTCTAAATTGTCCCAACTGGTCACTAAATAATCCTGATTGGTCTCTAAATAATCCTGACTGGTGTCCGAATGGTCCCGACTAGTGTCCAAATGATCCCGACTGGTCACCAAATAATCGTGATTGGTCTCTAAATAATCCTGTCTGGTGTCCAAATGATCCCGACTAGTGTCCGAATGCCCCCGACTGGTGTCCAAATGGTTCAGACTGATGTCCAGTAGACAACAGTCGTCCCGATGATTGTGGGACTAGTGGAATGACATTAGTCGTAAATCGCTCGAACAATAGCCGACCTTGACTTCAATCGGGATAGTGGTGGGATGGACAGTTAGATAGATTTCCTGTATTGCACCCCATTTTTACATTATTTTGAAACAGAGAACATTGCTTAAGATAAAGAGCGCAAACTAGTTTTGTATAGATGTACTGATATATCCATCTTTACATAAGCCTCGTATATCGCAGTAAGCGCATTCTTCGGACATGTATATATGTATGCATATAAGCGTTATATTCATGTTTAGTTTTTCCTATTATGCGATCAACGATGATTATAAATATGAAATCGTTAACCGCAGGCCGTGTAACTTGCTCTTTTGGTTTTTGTTGTGTTCGCTTTTACTTCGAGCTGCATCGGAATTTGGTCCTTCTGCCGTGGTGCTTCGACACTTTTTGCGTTGTCTCCGTTCCGTTTGCGGCGTGACAGCGACATCGCGTGCTTCTCTTTATTGGGAACATTGAAAGACGCCATAAATCCAACGAGTCGTGTAAAAATACCATTAAATATAATAATTTCGACTTGCAGATGAGGAGTCATGTTCGTAATTGATATTGTAGTGTGAAAGTAATACAACAATAATTATTTCTAGTTACAAGTTGTGAACGAGTTTCACTCAATGTTGTACCCGATGTATCGTTGACGATTGATTGGTGCAGTGGGCAATGACCCGGCTTTCTGTGCCAATGAGTCCCGAGTTCGAATCCTGGTAGGGGTAAACTTTGTGCGATGATCATAAATGTTTGTATTTGGGTCATGAACGCAATTATCTATATAATTATTGTTTATCTATATAAGTATGTATATCGTTGTCTAGTATTTATTTTTTATATTATTTTTTATACATCCCTTAGCCGATTCTAACAGCACCTGCGGGAAGAAATGGAAAGATGCTATTAACTTTACTACTATTGTAAGAAACGGTTGCTATTATTGCAGCGGTTGTTGAATGGATCAAACTAGCTAATTCCGTCTGACGTTTTCCCGTAGCCTCCACAATCACAAAGTCATTTAGACATGAGTCAGAACCCATTGCATTATGTGACTTCCGAAACACGCAGCTGGTCAGTTCAAAGATTTAGACGTGGATTTCCTTAATCCATCTAACACCCGGCCGAGCTATGATTTACATTATTAATCCTAATACCACATCATCCCTAGTCCGTAACCGTCCCCACTACAGGAGCACGGACCTTCCCTTATTAGGTCGTAGTAGCACGCTGACTTAGTGCAGATTANNCCATGCGGGCATACAGGTTTCCTCACGAAGTTTTCCTTCTCCGTTGAGTACATTGGTGTCTACAATGTAGATCGTACGTGAATTAGAAATAATAATTCAGTGGTACGGGACCGGGTTTGAACCCGCGACTAATCGATCGTGAGTCGTGTCTATAACTACTACACCACCAATATACCATTACTTAATACTAATACCATACCGGTTTCAAATTACTTAAAAAATTTTAATTAAAATTACGCAACTCAAATTCCAATTAAAATTTAACAAATTAATTATTGTAACTAAATTATATGTTTTAATTTCCGAGATTTTTTTTTATAAGACAATTGTATAACATTTGTCACTATCGTTAACAAGGCAAACATCCGTCGCTTGACCAGTTTGTAAATATAAACGTTACCTGACCCGATTAGAAAGTCGCTTATCTGCGATAGAGATGGAGATATCGTGTGACTTTTAACTTCTTATAAACTCAATTATAATCTGTATGACAACAAATGGAATCACATTATACATACTTTGGGCGTGTTATGCTAAACTCCGAACAAGATATTGGCGTAAATTCTACTGTAACTTAACTAACTAAACTTAGACTCTTTCTATCTTTTCTAATGCCAAACGTCAAAACGAGATAACAACAATTTTAGCGGTGTCAGGTATTTATGTTATTTAGATATGTCAAAGTTAAGTTCTACATAGAAATTTAGACGTGACCTCGGAACATCGTGATTAAAGATACGCAAAAACGCAACATTTTTTGTACCTCTTGACAGAAATGTAGGTTGGTACTTGTTAAAATTGTCTGCTATCTCATTTTGGTGTTTGGCATTAAAAAAAGATAGGGGGAGCCTAAATTTAGTTTGTGTTACATAGGAATTGACACTATTATGACACAAACAATGCTGAATTATGAAAACTATTTCACTCAATGTCTCGGTATTGGTATGTTCGTTGACTATATTTTCTATTATAATGTTATTATTCTAAGTTTTCTATTATGAAGCCACAGTTTCAATGACAAACAACCCAATAAATTTGTTTATTATGGCTTTCATGTAAATTGCCTATATATTTTAATATCTACCAAAATGATTAGAGAGAATACCTTTTATTTTTAATTTCATATAAACTAGTTTTTGCCCGCGGCTCCGCCCGCGTGAATGCCGGTTTGCCGCTACATGGGAAAATCCGAAGCAATCATACATTTATATAAAAACCCATAGAACCACTACTTGAACTCTCGTACCTTAACAGCGGCTACTAAAACAGGGATCAATCTTCAATTCTACTGGACCGATTTTAATGAAAAATGCCGTAGTATTTAAGTCAGACTTTGTTTCAGAAGCCCTTAATTAGTAGATCTGAGTTTTTTTTAAATATTTTTGATTTATAAAACTTAACATTTAACAATATTATAATAGTATATATAGATAGATTATTCCAGAACGATTTATAAATGCCGTTAGAATATATACACAAATTCCATGTGCGATTATTTATTTTTTGTGTACGTAACAGATAACTACTAAGTATTATATATACACACACACTATATATATATATATATATATATAGATATATATATATATATATATATATA
>WUAW01037812.1:0-14915 GCA_017165845.1 Thaumetopoea pityocampa | reverse complement strand
TCCATATTCCTTGTTCAATATACCTTTCCTACCTCATCCTTTTTCCTTTCCTTTCCACTAAGCCGTGGGTATGCAGTGGGGCACTTTAGTCACTTTTGAACCTCATAAAATGGCGGCGTCGTCGTTCGCCACCTGACATATCTCGTTGCCCACGGGGGCGAACTGTGGGCTGCGGATATCCACTTTGCTCATTAAACGATCGTAGCAGGTGGAAAGAGGTGGTCTCTGCTTACCCCAATGGGAGAGAGGCGTGACTGTATGTATGTATGTAGCATGTAAATCAATATTTTATGTGGGGATAAACAGGAGATATTCAAATTTGTTTTTATTTATACAACACGCGCATCCTTCCCCAGCCCACATAGTAATTAGTGATACAAAATATTATGTAGTATGAGAAAATAAAAGAAAGAAAGAAATGTGCGTGCACTAAATATGTTATGCGACGCCGGCATAATAATAACGTTACGTCATTTCTTCCCACAGGTACTGTTCGAGCTAGCTAAGAGATGTACCAGGATAATGGGCAACAGCTTTATGCTGTCAATTCAATCTAAATCTAATACTGTCTCCAACATGCCTACCATGCGTTGAGGTTATGGCAAATCTCTCATTTTTAAAAAGCAATATAATAAGCAATAATTGATTCTTGGGAGTTTTGAAGTCAATCCGACGAATACCGTTTTGATCAGGCAAAATTCCGCAGGTCTGTTACTTTGAAAAAAAAAAACGGTCACTTTGCTATGTTAATCACAGTTTTATTCCAATGTTCCAATACTGTTCACGATCATTGACGATTAGTACACAAAACAACACGAAATTTATATATTAAATATTACAATAAACTAATATAAATCATTAAATAAAACTTCAAGTGATGTTTCATTCGGGTTCCCGCCAAAACTCCGCGCCTGAGCTTACTAGATCAAGTTTTTATATTTCGAAAGGGAATACAACATTTTCTTTAATTTATGAGTATTTTCTCAATTTGTATGCAACAACTTCCGTAAACAGATGGGGGCCGCATGGACGGCATGTCAGACTCTTATTAGCTAAAGACACTGCGGTGTTCGAAATCGACTCATTAGGAGTAATTTAAAAATCAAAAATGAAATGTCAAGCAAAAATAGTATTTTTTCTAGTCGATTATTTTTAATTTCCAACGATAACATGTATTTTTTTTTTATGAATTAGTATCTATAATATCATATAATAGATTAAGTAAATTCTTTTATTCTTCTTGTAAAATTAGACTAATAAAATCCAAAAAATACTTTATTTTTCTATTTATTAGGTCTGCGAACTTACAAGTACATCAGTACTACTAAATATAAATATTATTCATTAATATACTTGCTAAATACATCAAAATATATCTCCATGAATATGTCAAACATAAGGTTCATTCAAATATTGATATTACATATATCTTTCGAGACTGTTCTATGCAACATATGTAAGTGCAGTGCAAGCGTAACGTTGAAATAGAATAACGTCCTTCCAACGCACCGCTAGATGGCAGGCAAAGGAGGTACTAAATACCTTTTTAAACATAGTGCAAAAGTAATTTGATTTTGTGGTAATTCTATAATGAACACGGAAACTCGTAAAAGGTGGAATAAAAATGTACCAGATAGTCGATTGAAGGTTATTAATACTTGATAATCTAACACTACTGGTGACGAAAGAGCATAAGCCATGAGTGATTGTTATTATTTTGTAGATACACAGCACATAGAGTCATTATTTTCTAGATGATATCGAATTTAATAACAGATTTGTATATGTTATAATTTCTGAAAGTCTGGGAAGATTTACGGTGAAAGCTAGCATTAAGTGAAAACATTACTGTTCAATTGGCAGTTAGTGGATACTCAAGCATAGGTTCTCGCGATGAGCGCAGCTCTCCGTGGCCCCGTGCTCCCGCCCGGCGGGTGCGACCTCGCGCGAGGCACACACCGCACGCTGGATATATCGACACTCGGAGAAAGTCGGCGTGATCATGATAAGGCCAGCCGACGATAAATTTATGCGTCCTTTGTTTCTTTTCGACTATTTATCAAAAAACACTCCTTTGTATCCGCATGACGATCTATAATATCTCCGGTATCATAAACGGGTCAAATGGTCACAGTTTGTGTTTGTTCAGTAACCTTTACAGTATACAATATATAGCTGTGAGAATTACCTCGGGGCAAACCTCATAAGGAAGGTGAGAAATCTTCTTATAAAAACACCAGCAAAAATTTAAAATATTTATTAATTATCAACATCACTGAAATTGTCAAACTACCCACCCTTTCTTTAAGTATCGCTTTTCAGATTCATATACAGCGAAATAAGCTTGGAGATGTTTTTGCGTTTGTACTAGTATACGATCAGCCAATAAATAAATAAAAAAAACTTTTTATATTATTTAATTTTATAGGTAGGCAGGGCTTGGAAACTGGTTAAATTTTCAATCGGTTTGGCCATAAGTATATAGGCACATAATCATTTTAGTTTGGTCCCTTCAAACCGTATATTAACGTTATTCTGCAAATAAAGTTTTCTTTAAGGTTAGTGTTCATTAACCTTTATTAACCGGTATATCCTTAAAATTTCTTTGATGTAACGCCGCCAAGAATAGAGGCTCAAGAGTGTGCTATTCTGCTATCTGCCGCGTTTGACTTTAACCAGTTTATTTCGGTTATAGAACGAAATGCTTATCGATTTCATTTTGAACGAAAACGATATACGAAACTGGTGGAAACCTTTACTAACCGGTATTATATAAACCGGTTCCGAGCCTTGGTTGGTACTTAATATTATACATATTAAAAACGTAATATAATAACGTAATATAGTAATCTTCTAACGCTACTTACGATTATAAGCGACTGATGCGAGAGTGCGAGGCACATGGTAGCTAGCGCATACTGGTTTATTCAGATTTTAGTCACTGTGTGTACAAACACTACAAACGTAAAACCGTCTCCAAGCTTATTTATCTGTATATTAGTATTTTTATTCCACCATTATTTCTAATCATGAACAAAATGAGATGTATTTTATTATATCACATAATAACTGGAGGAAACATAAAAAAAGAAATATTGTATGGCTGGCTATATTACTTACTTTGTTGAAATAGTCATTGAGCTTTCTTATTAATTTATAGTTAAGTTCATTTAATGCCATTTACTATATCTAGGGGTAGTTCCTAATCATATACGATTTTTAGAAATATTTGAATTTCGTTGATCCTTCACCTGCTAGTCACGCAGCCGCCTGCCTGCACCAAGACGTACTATGTGTCCATAAATATTTTAGCCTATAAGATATAAACCTTAAGATTAAAATCCACAATCAAATAAATAAATCTTCTTAATTAAGGAGGCCATGAAGCAGACACATAGTTCGCATAACCAATGAAAGTTGAAACTTAAATGATTAGAGTGGCAACCCCGAACCGGAAAAAATGATGTGAGTCGCTCTCGGACTAGATAATCGAGGGGTGGCATGGCGGTCATTAAAGGGAGCCCATGTCCAACAGTGGCCACCTGTGGGGTGATGATATGGTTATAGTCGCAATTCTTGGTATACGGATATCTAAAAAATCGCTCATGTTCATTAATACTTCTAACTACACGGCTCAAGACTGTATAAAGATATTTTACACTTATTGGTGTACCCTAAAAATATTAATCCTTTGAAAATAGTAGTTAACATCAAATTGCTGCCGGCACATTTGTGTTCTTTATTCCAAATTCAAATACAAAAAGAGATTGTCAAAGGCAAGAAAATTTTATTTTATTGAACTTAATCCTAATTAATTTTCTGCGTTTTAACGTTTTTCGTTAATTTTTATTTAAAAAAAAAGTTTTATTTTAAACAAGAGTTATTTAAATTAATTCTTATGGTGTTTTTGACACCATGCAACGTTAACATTTAAGCCGAACTGATACTGTACTGATATTGTAGGCATGCTTGAAAGCGATGTTATTCAAAGGAATGTTGCGAATAGGCTTGGCACTAAACTAAGCGTAATATCCAGATTGTGGTCTCGTTATCGACTAACAGACAAAGATGCTGAGCAATATCAAGGCAGGTATCGAATCACCACCTCCAGGTAAGACCGTTTTTTACAATCTATGGCAAGAACACAACCCAATTCTACGGTATTGCAAATGATTTTATGGCTGCAGGAGGAACACGGTTTAGTAGTAAGCGATCAAACTGTGAGGAATAGGTTCCATGAAGTCGGTCTTCACTCCCACAGTCCGCTGCGGATACCACCGTTACGCCGAGGCAATCGTGGACGCAGACTTCAACGGGACAGGGAACATTGGAAAAGGATGATCGCCAATGGTTTACAGTGATGTTTTCTGATCTATCCCGGTTTAATTTCCATCCGAGTTCACGTAGAATACATATTTGGTGAACACCTGGACGACAGAGTCGCCTTCGACACCGTCTTGTAATCGATAAACAGAGGATGACCTTGAGTAAGATCTCATTGGTATTACTGAGATTTGTGTTCTTCCTAACACAAACGCATATTATAAAATTTATAACGACCTCCATGGTTCGCCGATAACTTCACTACAGTTCGAAATTTAAAGCATTCAAAATGAATAGCACTATACTAATCATTAAAACACATTAAAAGTCGATGAATTTGAAAAAAATCAATTAATTTATTAACAGGTTAGCCAAAACTGAAAGATATAATAGTTTGGAGACTTCTGTTATACCCACACCACTATTATTAAAAAAGCGGTTGTAATAAGCTACAAAAATAATAATAAAAACCGTAACATTGTATCCAGAGCCGTAAATTGCTCGTTTTGTTCACATAGGCCGCGGGCGGATCAATTTGACCCTTAT
Source organism: Thaumetopoea pityocampa (assembly GCA_017165845.1). NCBI lineage: Eukaryota > Metazoa > Arthropoda > Insecta > Lepidoptera > Notodontidae > Thaumetopoea > Thaumetopoea pityocampa. The sequence continues at coordinate 10,046 of WUAW01037812.1, read as the reverse complement.
CGAGAAAATGACCGACGAAAGCGCAGCCCTATTACCTGCAACAAGAAAAAATTAATTGTTCGTGATTATGGATTGTGGGTAATTGATTGTCGCTGAGGACGCGATGTATCGCGCTGTCCTCCTTCGGTGTTAAATTATATCGCACCGTCCGTACCGGGATGATGATGATATATATTCGATATATCATCATCATCCCCAGTCCATATTCGTCCCCACTACAGGGGAACGGACCTCCCCTGATTAGGAGAGGGATTAGGCCGTAGTATACCACGCTGGCCTAGTGCGGGTTGGTAGTCTTCACATACCTATGCAGACATGCAGGTTTCCTCACGAAGTTTTCCTTCTCTATTGAGTACATTGGTTTCTACAATGTAGACCGTACATTAATGAGAAAAGAACTCAGTGTTACGGAACCGGATCGAACCCGTGACTTTTCGATCGTAAGTCGTGTCTATAACTATTACACCACCAATGTACCTACTATATACTACTATGTCGGACTACATATACTTACTAACTTTTACCGACGTCTTTGCTCGCTTGATGTCGGATGACAATATAAAACTACCTTTTCTATACACAGGGAACCACTTCTAATTTATTTTTTTTTTTTTTTCGGAATAATTGATACCGTATGTCTTTCTCTGTACTCCTAACAATGTATATACGAGATTTCATAACGATCGGTTAAGTAGTTGAGGCGTAAAAGAGTAACAAACAAACTCACATTCGCATTTATAATATTAGTTAGGATAGCTATATGTAAGCCCTTACTGATAAATGATACATGTCAGTGTAACATGTTAGTACTATTAATGTCGTCGTAGGGCGCCGTTTGAATTCATAAGATATTAAACAAACTGCGTTTACCGGATATGGAAACTAAATGGTGACTCACACAGAAACGATAAACAGACTAAGGATATTTTTAATCATCATCACTATTATATATAATCATCAGTCCGTGCCCCTGTATTGGGGACGAATACGGACTGCGGATGATAATGATGATATTAGTTTTATATGTATATTGTAAGGTGGTTCGAAAAAAAAATTTGTTCTTACCCTCTCAAATGCTTCTATTTAACGAAAAAAAAAATTGTCAGCAATACTGAGGAGTGTAGCTCAACTCTAAAGGGTCGCTATTTTTTAGTTTTCCATTTATTTACCATGGGTTTTTTTACTTTTCGTCAAACAGAAACATTTAACAAGGTAAAAACAAGGAAACGATTAATTATTTTTTTGAACCACCAATACATAATACCATAAATAATAGATCTATACCATAATGAAACTGTAACTAAGACAAATATGTACATTGATTATTTTTGAAAATTATAATATAATATAATAATATTCTGGACACTTTTTCACACACATTGATCTACTCCCAAACTAGGATTCCCTGTGTCTTGGGTACTAGACAACGATATACATACTTATATAGATAAATACTATACATAAATAGATAAATACATCCATGACTCGGAACAAGCATTTGTGCTCATCACACATCATCATCAATGTTTGACCCTACCAGGATTCGAACCCGGGACTCATTGGCACAGAAAGTAGGATCACTGCCCACTGCACCAATCAGTCGTCAAATAATTCTAATATAATTCTATCAATATATCGATACAGACTAAAATTATTTTTTTTCTGTTTAAACTAAGACCACACGACACATTAAACAAATTTTTACAAGGGTTTAGCTCATATAATGCTTAAAGCCTGAAATAAAATTTAGACCATGTTTTATTGCAGTCGGTTGATAAAAGAGAACTAATGATATTACAAAGTTTTATCAATTAAATTTATGAACCAGAGGATCCTTGGCAAGTATTTCGAGTTGGTGAATATTCTACACGGGCGAAGCTAGGCAACAGCTAGTTCACAACAAATCTTTTAATGGTGGCACTGAAAATAATTTTTGATATTTGCTGATTTAAAAATAAAACATTTTTGAAAACATCGACTTTATGTTTGATATTTATAGATTGATTTTGATATTTCGGCGCATACTGGGTATCGTTTCATATAGTAGGCACTATAGTTCTTAGTGTTGACACGCATGCCGCTTAGTAAAAGGACACATATTTTTTTATCTTCACATATATACACGCCCTTTTCCCTGGCTGTCCGGCGGAGAATCGAACCCTGACCTCCCGCGTGACAGGCGGGGACAATGACTACTATACTACCAAAGAATTGGAGTGGGCAAAGACCACTTTTTCCACATGCTACGAGCAAAGTGACTATCCGTAGCCCACTTTTCGTCCGCGCGGGAATCGAAACGTGTGAGATGGCGAATCGTGATGCCGCCAGTTATAAGGTCAAAGTGTTAAAGTTCCCCATTGCCCTCCCACGAAAAGCAAGGGTAAAATTGGTTCACCCAAATAGAGCCCCGCACCTCTGGTGCGGGGCTCTATTTGGGTATTTGGGTATCTATTTGGGTATTTCTCTATTTCTATCTTCACACCAAGATGAAATGTGCGCACCCCACACTCGCTGGTTTAAACAACATCCAGACCAGAAGCAATGGTTAAAAGATAATCTCAAAAATTTTCATCGCATGTGAACTATGTAATTAAGTAATCGAAGTTTTTGAACCTTTTCTTATTAGTCAAAATCATGTTCATGTCATAGATTTATTTTTTCGATTTGTATTCTATTTTTTTTCTATATATATTTTATAAAACTATTATAAACGATTATAAGTATAGTATTAATAAGGTGACCCAAGAAATTAATTCAAAATTTTATCCGTAGATAGCAGTATAATCATTAATCACTTTTGCCTGTTAGACATTTAAAAAGTTATGTAATAATTATTATAAAATAAATGACCTCAATTACCTATACAACAATTCATGGCCTCAATTTATAGGCTATGTCCATCTACCTTTCTGCCAAGTTTCATAGCAATCGGCTTAGCACGTAGAGGCATTTAGAACCATTATGGAAGTGTAGATTGTAAATCTGTGATATTAGCGTTATTAAAACTTCACTATCAATCCATCTAGTATCCCACTATAGAGCATGAATATCTTCTCACAGTGAGAAGGATTAGGCACACCTCGTTAGCATAATTCAGGGATCGCAGAGTTCAGAGAAAATCTCTCATACATACAGGTTTCTTCACGATATTTTCATTCACCGTTTGAAGTAATATTCGATTATTAACATAGAGATGACTTGGAACAGTTAGCGGAGTGTGCCTTAGATTCGAAATTCTAAAATAAACCCATATGTGATGTGATGAAAGCATGCTCTTATTAATAATCTTTAGTAACTTTATATGCGTAACAGTGACTCATCTAAATTGTATAATAATATAAATCAGTACATACCAAACCTCATACCTATAATTAGTCTGTTAAATTGAATAGACTGAGAAGAGACACACAGCCCATTGACCGATCACTCAAGATTTTATATTGACGGTAGAAAAGTAAAGTTTACTATACACCTTTATTAAGAAGAGCAATATTATTTTAATGAAAGAAAAAAGGATCGAACAAAATAACAATTACAAACGAACATCAAACTATATCAGAAATATCAATCTACATCAGAAATATCAAGAGACCGACCAACGACGCATAGTAATACTAAAAAATTAAAATATATACGAGTATATCACAATAAGGTTAATATATAGAAATATAGTCTGGACGATGCAGGTGGGCGAAGAAAGAAACGGAGTAATTTTCATTAAAAATAATAAAAACCTGGGAGACTGGAAAAATCTTCACCTAGCTCAGGCAATATATACTTAAACCAGATGAAGATACTTTAGGAAAGGTATGAGCTACAACATCTACAGACACATACAACGCAGACGTAATAACTAAGTTAATTTTAAAAATAAGGAAACGTAATCGAGCTTTTTTCTGTTTAGTGGGAATAAAAAAATGTTGACCATCTGGTATAATCATGCATGTCTTAAATTTCAACATCGAATCAAAAGCACCCAACTGTAATTTTTCAAAATCATATTCGTATTAATAATTTAATAATGATCATTCGCCTCCAACGGTGAAGAAAAACATCGTGAAAAAACGTACATGCCTAAAAAATTATCTCGATAGCGTGAAGTCTGCAAACTCGCATTAGACTAGCGTGGTAGACTATAGCCTAATTCTGGATTTCCCATGTAGCCGAAACCGACACGCTAGCGCTAGCGGCAAAAGCTGGTATCTTTATAAAATTAAATATTTCTGGTTTGCTGTAGGAATTATTATTAATTAATACTTCAATATGTAAAACGAATGCTAATTAAATCGATAATTTAATTTTAATACTTTTCCATCCTCATTATAATGTATTTAAATAAAAAAATACTGGTTTCTTGTCACCAAGCTGTCGCAGCTGATATTTCATACGAATTGTCTATGTTCACAGGAGTAGAATTTATTTCGATATAAGATTCGTGCTTTTGTCTCATATTTCTTATAGGTTTGTGTAACTTTTTTTTATAGGTTTGTGTTATTTTGTCTCCGTATAACTAAACTGTGTTTTAATGATCTTAATAAAAGGTAAAATCCGAATACGTGTCATTTTACGAACTGTCATGGAGACGTTAATCATATCTTCTTCTGTTACCCTAAACTACGTTATTCCCTCTATTATGACATCTTCCCTCTTGAAATTCCTCGTCCTACCTCTTTTAAATGGCTACTTTCTTACCCTTTTTGCCCCTTCTTCATCCCTATTTTATGTAAATTTGTAAACACAAACAGCATCAAACTATAAATAATTTCCTCATTAACAGACTAACCTGTAAACATTTGTCATGGCTATTGTTCGTCTAACTAACCCTACTAACAACAGGTTTATGTATTGTCGCATCCTTTTTTTGTCAGATTGATTACCCTGGTCGTAAGACTTTCCGTCGAAAGACCCCTCTGTCCTTCCAATACCGAAATTCTCTATCTTCACCGCTCACCACTTCCCAAGTTTATAACACTTTCATAAGGGATACTGGCAGAATTATATCAGATTGTCAAACGCCATAATCTAAGAAAGAAGAAGAAGAAGAATCTGTCAAAGAGTTTCATTACCAGATCCTGTTTTAGTGTTTCTATTTGACAGATACCAAAGGCTGTAAGTAATCATTAAAATTTAACGAATGCAAAGTAGTATAGCCGACCATATGAAACAGCTCACACTACGATGCTTGATCACCGCCATTGTGATATTATAGAGACCATTAATATAAATAAATTTACCATTAACCGTATGTATAGCTAAACAAACATCTGTTTAAATACTAGTCAACGTGGCCCTAAGAGTTAAATAAGGGTTAGCGAGAGTCTATCGCATTGCGTTTCTTAAGTTATCGCTTAAAAACAAAGAAACAATTTATAAAAATTGCAATATTTCATTTGCTTTAAATTTTTGATATTGAAAATTGTGTGATTATAAATAAGATTATTGTGAAAATAAACTTAAGCGTTAAATCACGAGCGTAAACAGAATAAAGTCCAATAAATATCTAGAAATCTAAATAATTCAATTAATACGGACACCTTATTTAAGTGCTAAATCTTATCATATAATTGTAACTAACTCGAATACCCTTTGTATATTATTGAATAAGATTATTAAAGTATGCAATGGTATTTGCGAACAAGTATACAATCATGAATAGTTAACATAATTTTAAACTAATTCTATTTTATTGGACTACGCTGTCATTATAAGTGAGTAAGCTGGTAACGAAGGCATTGCCGCAAACAAAGAATGCAAAAGACTAATACATTTGTCATGAACTTTGTTGCAAATGTCGTTGATATTCTCAGAAATTATGAAATCACCTATTAATAGTGTTGTGAATTTTTAAACAGCGTCGGTAAACATGCGCAGTTTTATGACAAAGTAATCGAAGTCAAATTGTTAATTGCTCACGTCGAACGAATTTAAAAATGCATGGCATTTAAATGCCAGCTCGGTCGCCATTTTAGTTCGAGAGAGACTATCACCTTGAACACGACTTAAATCTGACAGCCTCGAATGTCACTCTCGCCCGAACCAATTAAAATAAAATTAAAGTGTCGCTAGTTTTTGTCCCGGGCGTCGTTGTTGGCGTTCGTAATATTTGTTCACGCACTATTATTTTTTACATACAAATCTAGCGCCACTTTGCTGTTCTGACGCGCGTGTAATCATAAGTAGGTAGGCAATATAATGCCTGATAAAGCTGTAAGGAAGTAATTTATAGTTCATAATTATACCGCTAAAATTACATCATAAAAAATGAAACGTCAATACCAAATTGATAGCAAAACCAACTAAAAACAAATCGACAATAAAAATGTTGAACTCGTATAATATTTTTTGACTGTACCATAATTATATTGATAGATTCAATTTTCGATATTTCGTACTCTGCGAAATATCAAATATCAGAACAATTATTTTAATTCAAAAAACCTGTCCATCCTGGTTCACCCACAATATTCCCCTGATCCTCGATCTCGCACCTTATGACTTTTACCTCTTTCCAAAACTTAAAGACAAAATTAAAGGCAAGTGGTTTAAAAGCTAAGATGCCTTAGCTGCCTATAATTTTGAAACGTCTGAGATGTCCAAAGAATAATAGTTGTCGGTATTTTCAAGTGGTTTAGATGAATGGAAAAGTATACATGTGTCCATGGTGAATACTTTAAAAAAATCGATATCTGTACTAAAGATTAATTTTATAATTAATCGGGCTTAATATATTATTGATCATTATCCAATTAAATACAATTTAACTTAATTAATCTTAATTAATATTAAGCTTAACTCAATTTTTAAGCTCGCCTTTGTATATCTTTGTTTCTTTACTTACAAATGCATTTACCTGTTTGTGTACAATAAAAAATAAATAAATATGCTAGTTAGTGAATTGGAAACTTTAAGAAGATTAATATGTATTGACACAAATCACGATGAACACAAGAACAATTACAGACTTAAAACAAACAAAAATAAGTTGTTTACGTGATGAGACTTGAGAAGATTTTTCGACAGCTTATCCAATTAAACATATTTACATTTTGCTGTAAATTTAGATGAACAAGTCGATCTGACACTTATAAGTAGTGGTACTATTTAACTCGAAATAAACGTAATATTAGTAAATTGCGTGTCAAGCCGGGGCAGGTCACCAAAATAATGCCAAAGTAAATCGTAAAGTTGTCTTCTTTTTCATTACTAAAATAAATATATATTTAATAAACGAAAAATTTGTTCACTTATGTCGTTGTAACTATGAAAAAAATGTGTGACCGCTAAGTTAAATTGCAAGGTTATTTTGACGAAGTGTCAATGTAGCCTATATAATGACCCAACTTTAGTTATATATAATTTTGTTATTTTTATTGAATAGGTAATGATTATACACATTTCAATTGGAGTCATTGTTGAAATTTGATTTGAATAGAATTAGAATTAGCTTTCTACTGATGAGATCACATAGGACAATTTCATCTTCTACTATACTATTATTAAATTGTAGTACAAGGTCATTGTATATATGTTGAAGATGTTTCAAAAATCTAACGCATGCCGACTAACCAAAACCATGTTTTGGTTTTTTCGCGTCTATTTTTTCGATCGAACTTCACGCAAAAACCAGTGGGTAGATTTTAATCACACTATTGCAGTCTTAAAAATATTATTCCAACTTAAATACTGCAGCAAGTTTTATCAAAATTTGTCAAGTGGAATTGAAGATACAGCCTAACCTCCGTTTCAGTAGCTGCCATCATGGTACGAGAGCTCAAGTAAAAATGGTAATTGGGGTTTTTTGTAAGTCTATAATTATTTCGGGATTCCCGTTTAGCGGGTAAACAGACATTTAGAGAAATGAAGCCGCGGGCGGAACATAGTTATTAAAATATATATATTTATTAGCAGAAAAACGTTGTCCAATTGTGCTGTTGTTTATTATTGTAGATTATTTTGATGAAGTGTCAAATGTGGCCTATTGAAATTGCCTCAGTTTAGTTATGTATAATTTTGATAATATTTTTATTAGATAAGTTATAGCGAAATGATTAAAACCCACGATGACATTGATAATCACGTCAACAGTCACTAATCTAAGTGTGGCAGGAGTGGCAGTATCGGAAAAGGGAAATCTTCTGACTAGACGGACGTTATATCTGGCGGAAATTGCCACTGCTCCGACGGTTGATGTCGAGACATTATGTACGCTAAGTCGTTATCAAACTTCATTAGCGTGATTCAGACTTCAAATGTCGTCCCTCCGAGCTACGCCATCTATTGAGGCTACGTGGTACTATGTAGCGAAGTAGGTCACTACAAGGTAATTATTGTATATTTCAACTGAAATAGTTTTCGAAATTTGATTGGAATAGAATTGAAATTAGTTTTTGGAATACACCTGCAGATGAGATCACGATGAAAGATTTCATATTTTATAAAGTTTTAATATACTTACCTCCTATGTTAGATAGCCGAGATAAAATGGAACAAGACATGTGTATACGTCGCGTTGCGTACGAGTCGTGTTCGTATCGTGTGTGTCAAGAGTTGCGAAAGTTTTATGTAGCGAGTGCAAGGTGGACAGAACTGAAAATAAATTTATAACATACAGTTATGGGCATGTGATTGAGAGATAAGTTTCCAGAACACCTTTGCCAGTAAAAATGTGTGACGATGCACTAACACCGCTTCATTCATCTGTAGATAGCCGTCGTTCCTTTCCACGTACCGCTAAATGACACTACTAGTAGCCATGCAGCGGGTTTACGAGGCACTTTGTTGATACTACGGTGTCCGTAATGGCTATTGCAATATTATGTGGTCAGATTCGTGTGCGATATCAAAGGTATTCTCCACCGTAAAATTTTTGTTCACAGTAGATGCCGGGTCACAGAAAATTGTGGAGGATACACCGCGAGATACCTAACATATGCCGCCTATCACACATCTAAGTTTTCTTAGAAAACAACGACATTATATTGTACCAACGAGGCATGTTATCTTTAAAGCATTTTTTACTGTTTATCGTTTAACATAAAAATCCTGTGATGGCAATAGGTGCCGTTAGCGACTCCTGACGAGTGTGGATGTATTGTCGTGATAGTGGTAGATACATTGGTGATGTAGTTGTGCCAGATACGGCTTGCGATTGAAAGGTCGTAGGTTCGATCCCGGTTCCGTATCACTGTGTTATTTCTGATTCATGTGCCGTCTACATTGTAGTCGTGAATGTACTTAACGGAGAAGGAGAACTTCGCGAGAAAACCTGTCTGCCCGTATGGGTGAATGAAGTCTACCAACATGCACTAGATTAACGTGGTAGTCCACGGCCTAATCCCCTTCCTGATCCTGTAGTGGGGACGACTATGGACTTACTAACTGCGATGATGACATACTACATGAGGCATACTGTTTACTTATCATCATCCTGTCAATTCCCACTCTTATACATGAACCTCCTTCAAAAAAAGAGCGACTTGCCATAATCTCCACGCTTGGCAGAGGTTTCGGAAATCGCAGTAGATTTTGATTGAATAACAGAATAAGGTTGCTGCCCATTATCCTGATATATCCTTCAGTTGATTCTTACGGCAGCCTCGAAAAGAGATAGAGTAACGCTATTATTATTATTATTCGGCCACCACACAGCATGTTGGCTTATAAATAAAATATTTATTATTGTACTAATATAATTATTATTTTTCGTCATATTCCCCGTTGCATTTTAAACACACATATCGTCCCCTTAGTGGCAGAATTCATTAAATGACCAAATCCTCCTTTTTTTCCAAACTTGTTTCTGGACCAAGTCTGTACTTAGTGAATTTTACATTTTCTATCTCGCGATATATCTCGCGATAGATTAATAAATACCTACAAGAGATAGACTATGATTCAACTGAAAAATTCCTAAGTGTTGCTTGACCTTATAATATTAAGATATTATTTAGTTTAGTTATGCTAATAATATCTTATTATAGACTTTATATCTAATATATTATTACTATTGAAATAATTAGATAAGTGAGTTAAAGCTACAGGTGTAT